>JANHAO010024427.1:0-11625 GCA_026873985.1 Saraca asoca
CCGATCGAATAAACTTTTATGAAAATTTATATATTGAATCAGAAATAATAAGAAGAAAGGACAAAATCTTCTCTGTTTTTTTCCATGTTCACTTAGAAGTGGACGTTAACCTGTGTAGAAATCGACGCTTCATACCAAAACATTTTGCATAATTCCAAATGAATGAGATCAGATTGAATGCTGTTTCCTTTTCTTCGACGGCTCCAATCTGATCGACTTCTGCAAGGTGCCGAGGATTGCTTAGGCCTTGTTAAACACACGACAAACTGCCGGTGATGCCCGTTCTCGTTTAGCCTTTTATTTAATAAAGTTATAATAATGAGGTAGATATTATGTTTTTCGTGTTTAAATTAGTATATTAATTTCGTAATTGTCTAATGTCTATTTTAAACTATTTTTGTGTATCATATTTTATTATTTAAAAAATGATCCAACAATATAATTCATAAATATTTTAAAATAATTTTCATCGTTGCCCCTCCGCTATTTAAGTCCAACGGTGAAGGTCTGTTTCCAACACAAGGCATGGGGATATAAATCAAATGCGAGAATGGAAATGTAAATTGAAGGTTGGTTTGTTTAAAAGGAAAATATATATATATATATATATTTTCAAAATTATCTTCTTCTTTTTCTTTTTTTTTTTTTACATTTGGAGATAGTAAGAAAGTGTAATACCTTAGAGAAAATAATAAGAAAATAAAATAAAATAAAATATATTTCTAGTGAATCAAAGTGAAGTTTTTAAATTTTTCGTTGTGGTCGTAATGTAATTTTTCCTTTTCCAGAAGAACCTTAATGAAGCATTGAAGTTCAGGGGGACCAAACTATAAATTGTCTGATTTTACCTTAAGTTTTAATTCCCCGAGGCTGACCTTTCTTCCCTGTGTGCCTAGTTTTCTTTTTTCCAAAAATTTCCCCTGCTTCGCGAGACGGAGCCTTCCCTGTCACTGATCGTCTCTCCTTCTTTGGTCCATCATTGCCTGATGCGCATGTAAGTTTCTTCTTCTTCCTTTCTCTTCTTTGGTGTCTTTTCTTCACCAATCTAGCTCAGCGGTTGTTCTTTCCCTCTCCTCCTATGCATCTCAATCTATGCTCGAGTTGGCTCTCTAATGATGAACTAACTTAATCCAAGCTACCCATCGTCATTTTAGATGCTAGTAAGCCTTCTTAAAACATTAGATTTATATTATATTAAGCCTATCTCAATTTTTCAAAAAATCTTACTTGAAACCCTAACCCTTAAAATTTGATGTGTGTTGAAATTTTCTTGTTAATGAGCTTCAGTGACACTCCCACTGAAGAACTAAGCACATCGACATCAATTTTTGAGTTCCATCTAAATATTCAAATAGGTGGTTTTGCTATTTGATTCATGAAATTTTAACTTTAGATATTATAGGCTAATATCGGTATAGGATAGGTATATTTAATCAAATGACTTTAAATTTAAGTTTAAGGATTGATTTTAATACTGTTTATATCCAAATAGGTAGATTGACTCAAATTTTCAACTTGGTTGACCTAGCAATTTGTGGAACCTTCTTCCAACATTGACTATTTCTTTTGAAAAAATTTGATCATTTAAGGAGTTCCTAAGGTGAGTAGATAATCATACTCTTTTGTAAATCCCATTTTGTAATGCAAAATAATTTTGTTATCTAGAACATTATGATTCTTTTAAGTAATTAGGTTTTTAAGGATAACTTGTTTCAAAATTTTAACTATACATTGTGTATATAAAAATGATTTGGTATAGTGAAATTATGCATTTTATATTGATTTTAGCTATTAGAACTAGTGATTTCATTTTATCATATGATGTATAAATTCACATTTTTGCATTTTATAATGATTATTGTTTATAGAATCAATGATTTCATATTACTGTGATATGAAAATTTTGATATTCCTGAAGTTTGTGCTACCTGGAATGATTGACTATATTTTCTAATTTCTAATATCATAATTTAATTTGAATGGATTCTTATCTCTAGATATATCAGGTAGCATAATGTTTCTGATTGATCACTTGTTTTTAAACTCCTAAATCCATTGAAAATTCCTTAAGTGCACTTGTGATTAGAATATTTGTTGGAGAAATAAGGGGGAGAATATTTGAATATTTAAATTTCTAATTGGTGTGTTTGGATGGATTTTGACAATATCTGCTAGGTACGATTACCTTTAGGAATTGTCCTTTGGATTCAATTTGTATTTTAGAAAATGAAAATCTAGAATATTTGTTACTCAAAAATTGGTAAATTTTAGAAAAATTTTATGAATTTTCTCTTGTGTTTACGTCATGAGGAGTATTTTTCACAATATCGTACTCTGTTGTTTATTATACTTTTCTTGAATACTATATTTAATAACTTAGCTTTTCTGATGAATTAAAGTCTTGGAACTTATTTTGAGATTGTGACTTTTAAACTGGTAAGATTATCTTCACAAATGTATGTTTTGACAATTGGATTTCTGAACAAGAATTGTGAATTGAGTTTTGATTTTCTATAGGATTATCTGCTTACTAAGTTTCTTTGAAACTGACCCTATTTTTTTTCAACTTTTTTAGTGCCCAAATTTACCTCCACGATCCCTCCTTACCCGTCTGGCTCAGGATCTACTTATTGATTAAGTAGATTATCTTCTGCAGAGCCTAAAGATATATTGATAGTGAAAGCTTTGGTAGTTGGTAGAATTGTTATGTGTACGTATTTTGATTAGTGGATGCTCAGTAGGATAGACTTTTGTTATCTGGGTTGTTGTGATTTTGATTTGTTGTACAGGATGTGTAAAGGGCATGTAGCCTATGTCTGTTGTATAGGCTTTGTGCCCGGGAGTCTAGAAAATAGATGAGACTTTGCCAGATTTTTGGTAGAATTTCAAAATGGAAATATTTGTTTATGCATCAATTTAATTTTGTCTTTGGTATATTCAATTAAATGATGAAAGATTCTAGATTATTAAGCTTGCAAGGGGTTTTCTAATGGTGACCTTCTACATCAGTCATATTTCATGGATCAAAGGCGTGATAGAAAGTCAGTCAATAGAAAAAGTATATTTGAGAGAAAGTAACTTGTCATTTTAATTTAAAGAAATTACTTTCTCAAATCACCTTATTCTATTTCTTTAATTTTCTTCCTTTTCTTTCTACCCTTTTCTCTCCCTATATTTCTTTCTTTACCCTCTTTATCTTCTTTCTTTCTCTTTACCCCTTTCTCCCTCATTTTGAAAACTTATTATATGCTCTAACTATAATATGTGTTCTTATTCCACTCAATAAATGAAGGCTAATTGTTATCTTTTTATAGTTTTTGATATCTTGAAAATTGAAAAATTAGATTTTTAATGTGCATGGGTCACAAACATTAATAAATAGATAACAAAGTTGACACTTAGCCTTCATTTATTAGTTAGGAGTAAGGACATGTGTTATAGTTGGAGCATATAAGAAATTCTTCCCTCCTTTCCTCCATCCCTTTCTTTCTCCTCTATCCCTTCCATTCCCTCTTTATCCTTCCATTTCTCCCTCACTCTCCCTCTCTATCCTAAATCTCTCATTCCATCACTACAAATATCGACATTCAATAATTATATTAAAAATTGTGTTGGGAAAGCATTTGGACAATTAAGAAATTTGATAAATGTGGTTAACAATTTTGATGAAATTGAATTGAATATGAATTAATATTATAACTAAATGATAAAGATGAGAAAAAAAAAAGGATTTGATAAAAACATTGACAGAAGTGTCTAGCTCCTTGAAAAGCTTTGAGTTGTTTGTTATGTGGTTGGTACAACCACTAACAATGAGCTAGGACTCCTTACCATCATGAGAAGTAGATTGAGTAGCCATAAAAATGTGATCATCTCCTTTATTTTCAGAAATATTAGCTTGTTGATTAGGCTTTTGCTGTTGTAAGCTTTGACCTTGCTTTTGGTTCAAAGCTTTTCAACATGATGAAAATTTTCACAATGCCTACATTGCATTTTAGTCTTATCTTTATACTAGCAATCTTTTTCAAGATGAATAGTTATTTTATAAACTCCATGCGAAGGAAACTTCCCTTTTTAATCATGTTTTTTGACATTAGATGGCATTCTAGCAACATCACCACTTTTATTAGAAAATGGCTTTTTACCCCCATTGGAGCTAGAGGGTTTTGTTGATGTTTTGATGGAAATAGCCCTTGAAAGGAGACTTTATCTATTAATTTTCTTTGTTTTCTTATGCCTCAAGAGGACTAAGAAGTTCCTAGTCAATTTAGAAACATCTTTACTTTGCTCAATAGTAGAAGTAGTGGAATCAAACTTTAGAGGCATGAAAAGTAAAATTTTTCAACAACACATTAATCAGAAATATTATCACCATAAATCTTCATTTGATTCACAACATAAGAAATTCTAGAAGAGTATTCTTCAATAGTTTCAGATGATTTCGTCTTCAAAATTTTAAAATATCTCCTCAATGTTTGAATCTTGAAATTCATCATGTAAAATTTTTCTAAGCCTCTTTGATAGTGGAGGCATTCATAATTATAGGGAACATAATATTAGACATGGCATATTGAAAAAGCAATTTAGCCTTACCATCTTTACGAACATTTTCTTTATATTCTCTTCAACTCTATTGTAACTTGATTTTTTTTTCCAAGTCTTAAAATGTAATTTAAGGGACTAAAATGTTTCATTTCAAATTAGAAACTAATTGTAGAAATGTTTGATGGGTCTTAGTTGTTAGGTTTTGGTGAACTTGTTGGATGAGGTCACTTTGGAAAAAACATTGAGATTGAAGATATAAATTAAAAATTACTTGCTATCCTTGAAAGTGAGTGGATAATTTTACTCCTCTTTGTGAATTTTTTTTCCACAAATGCTTATTTTGTTTATTGTTGTGAATTTGGACATCACAAAATACTATGATTTTAAATAAATTGAATTTTTATTAATCATTTGCCTTTGAAAATAAAATCATATGTTGTAACAAATAGTGCTACATTATATATATATATATATATATTTACTCCTTTTAAGTCCTATTTTCTATGTTGAAGTTGGAAATCTTGCTATTTTGCCATAGTAGATTGTTAAAATTATTGAACAAAGGTGAAATTGATGGTTTCATTGTCAAACGATTCAATATATGAATTGGTTGCAAATGGTTCTTTACTTTTTTTATTAATGCATATTGTTGCATGAAATATTTTGGTATTGAGTTTCCTTGAAAAATTGAAACTTAAATCCTTTAGAAATTCCTTTAGAGAAACACTAAGTACACTTGTGATTAGAATTGAATCTAGTGGAGGAATAAGGGGAGAATATCTATTGGAAAAATAAGGTAAATGACAACAACTAATTTCTATTAGGCAAGGTTGCCTCTAGGAATTAGCAATTGAATTCCATCTATATATAGAAATTTTTAATTTTCTTGATATCCAATTATTTGTAAAATAATAAAGAATCTAGTATTTTCTTTCATTTTACATTATAATGAGTATTCTTTCAAATGCTATGCTTTCCTTCTTATTTTTCTTGTTAAGAAAGCAATAAAGTGTGGGAATGCATTCTTAATTAGTTTTAATCCTAGTACTATATATTTAACTTGATGTTTGATATATTTATTGAATTTGACTTCCTCAATAAATTGCAACTTTCAATTTTTATGATGTTTTACAAACTAATATTTATATATATAACTATTTTATACTACACTGCATTTGAATATGGTTTGTAACTAACAATTGTTTCTTAGAGAATTTATTTATTCACTGGGTTTTTAAGAAATTCACTTCATTTTTTTAATATTTTCATAGTTTAAGGCCACTCCTGTTGTTTATCCTCACCTATCTGAACTGGAGTTTGCTCTTTGATTATGTAGGCTTCTTTGTGGAGCACATATACATATTGTTGGTGATATCTTAGCAATTAGATAAGTTAAGTTGTCTCATGTATATACATGTATGTTGCCCAATAAATCATGCACATTGTGGTCTTTGGGCTTATGTTGCATTATATTTGATTATATAGGTTTTGAGTAGGCCCTTAGATGTTGTATAGGGCTATGGCCCATGGTCCGGAAAATAGGGGAGACTATGCTGAATTTTTGTTAGGAACAAGCATTTGATAAATGACTTAATATTTTTTTATTTGTCCTTCTTGTCTTGCATGGTTTTTAATTGTCTAATCGCTCTCCATATAGGAAAGAGTGTAGCATTAAGGATTATATTGTATGGGTTAGGATTATAGGGGATCTCCCTCAAGTAACCCTCTATGTTAGTCATGTGTTAAGAATCGAGACCTGACATATGTTGACTCTCCAGTTATGTTGAGAACTTTTGAATATTGAACAAGTCACATAAAATGGCATGTGACCCTCAAAATCTTTTAGAAAATAGAGGGAGCTCTGTTAAATTTTTATCTTAAAAAATTATTTTGAATATTTATAAAAATTAGTGTTGTCTTGAAATCTTATGAAACCAATTCTTTTAAATTTACATAGCATTTTCTATCAATTTATAGATTTCTACTTAAGTAGAAATACATAGAGTCAGTAAAAGAATAATAGCAGTCCATTTGCATTGTGGGGCTTGTGGGAATATCTTCCCATGTCAATCACATTTTAAATTGGGGTGTGACACCTAGGCACCATATTTCCTGTATATGCATCAGGTAAGAGATTTTTGCACACATATACATTTTTCTCTCAACATATCTGCTGACTTAATTCTGGGAATACTCTCCAATACTCCAACTCCAATCACCTACTTTCTTATTTTGCAGGTCTCGAAGCGTCACTAGGGGTCAAACTCAAAGGAGGCTTCACACATATGCAACTATTAATTTTAATAAACCTCTTCCTAAACTCACATCACAATGCAATTGATTTTTTTATTGTACTCTTACAAGTGGTTATTTTCTTTTTCTTTCAATTTTGTTTTTTTAACCACCTTTACTTTTTCTTTCTCTTCCAACTTTTTAGTTCTATTTTATATTTATATTTTATTTACTTTTTCTTTCGTCTCTTCCAATTTTGCATCACATTTTCATTATCTATCAATTAAGTAACTTTTTATATTTTATTATTTTTTTAAATAAAAATGTTTATTACTCCTAACTTCCTAACTTATCCAGTGAAACTATTAAAGACTAAAGCGAATACAATGACAAAAAAATTTACAATATGTTAACGTATTACAATTATAGATTTATAATACAATAATAGTTTATCATTTAATAAAAAAAAAATATTAATAAACTAATGTATTACAATAACTTATTAATATATTTTATTTTAATTTTCTTAAAAAATATTGTAAAATAATAATATATTTATCTTTTTTAAATAAAAAAGTTATCACAATTAACCACGGAATAAATAGATGACATTTGTTATTCAATATTTATCCATTGAATAAAAATATGACAGTTAATCTTAAGACATTGGTTAAAATTTATTTAATAATATTGAAAATATAACATTTTTAAAAATTTATGTGCTTTGTTAAAAAAAAATTATAGGCAAAAGGGAGATGAAGAACGTCATAAAAATAGAACTCAAAAAGAAGATGCCTGAACTTTTTCATTACACTTTACTGAATATTACAGTAACAAGTGATAGCATGCATCCATTTCAAATAAGGAAAACATTCAAGAAGTACTATTTAGGCTCTACAACTATAAACCTCCGTAATTTGATCACTATATAAATACGTACTTGATTAGACAACTAGACAACAAAATTCTCTTTTTAAGCATGAAATCAGAATTATGTTTCTAGTGTTGATAGTAGAAATTACTTCTTGTTCCAAATCCATATAGCTTTGGCATTGCTGAGCAGTGGCACTAACTCATTCCAGACATGCAGGCTCATAATTCTGTTGGCACCACCAAGGAGTTGTTGCCCTGTGAACATAGCTGGTACACTTGGTTGGCAACCCAATTCAAGCAATACCCTTTCAATCTGCTGCCCATTTGCCATTTCATCAAGCTCATAAACAGTTGGGTTTGCCCCAAAGCTGCGTATAAGCGTCTTGATGGAGTGGCTCAAGCAACAGCTGTTCTTGCTGAATATCACCACTGGCTTTTCAGCTACCATGCTTGAGATCACTTCCATGATTTTACAACGCTCGTTGTAGATACAATGCAATGCAATAGCAATAGAGCTTATGAAGATCTGTAAGCTTGGTTTTGTGGACATTTAGCTTCATCAAAGGCCTATATTTATACGTAGGTTCAATGTGTTGCCGTGGAGATTGCATTGTAAAAATGCTATTTACATACATAATTCTATCATGTTATTTCTTACATTTACACTTATGACAAAACCTAACCCTTACAACAATTGAGTTAGTGTGATTTATTGGTCCCAAAAATTAACAATCTTTCCCTTAATAAAAATGTGTACTCTTTTAGATTTGGAGATTGGATTCTAGTTCATTTTAAGAAAATGTAGAAGTCTTTAAATAAGATTTTCAGATTACATTTATTGGAATAATCAAGATTGAATTAGAGTCACTGACTTAAATGTAGAGCAATTCATTAATTATAGGATGTGCAGAATTTCAGAAATACAGAAACAATTAATTGCAACACAACAAAATATAATTGTATAGCAGAAACTTATTGTAGCAGAAATATAAAGTGCAAATTATAATTTGCTGAATTATAAAGAATAATAAAGAACAATAAAGACACAAGAATTTTTAAAGTGGTTAAACTTTAACTGAAACCACACTTAAAGTTTATATCTACTTGATTAATCTATGACCACTTTTATTAACTACCATAGGAATTAATTGGGCTTATGTATACCAGTTTATAAAACAAGATTTGACTGAGCTCTTACTAATACTACAAGATTTGACTTGGCTCTTGCTAACCTAGATATAACAATTTTTTTTTATCTCATATAGACTATGATTAACCTCATAATCTAGAGATATTCCAAGAATTCTTTACAATCTTCAACTTGTTGTAATCAACCTCACAACTAAAGAAGATGCAAAAGGAAGATCAATATCTTCCTTTGTATCCCCGATTTCTATCAATTTAGAAATTTGAAATAAAACCAAGAATAGGGTATGTAAAAGACTACAATACCATAATTGAAATGAAAATATTAATTAACTAGCAATGTGATCTTTATATAATTGATCCAACATTCTTAATCAATTGAAGTTTAAAGAGATAGAATTAGATTAGTTGAAGCTTAAGTTTTTTTCTCTATTTTCGTGCTTAAGATATGAGAAGCTAATATGAGAACTATGTTATATTGAAATGAGGTGAAGGTTATTTATAACTGTTACAACCGGCTTTTGAAAAATAATTAACATTTTGACCTTGAATTGATAATCGATTCAAATTAGTTATTAATTAATTAATCGATTTGTGAATTAATTCACCTATGAAGATCATGAAGAAGTTTGTGATTGAATTGATGCATGAATTGAATAATAGTATTATGTAGTTAGGTCATGAATTAATTACTTAATCGATTAGGAAAAATTCTTAACCTTTGGTAAGAAATATTTTTGAAAACTTTTCTTCATGAATTAATTCAAATATATTTCACAAGATTTTCAGTATGAATTGATTTGTGAATCAATTCACACATTGAAAAATTATTTTTATAAAAATTCTACTTGTGAAAATGCATTTGAAAACATAGTTAGAAATTATCATTTCACTTGATTTATTTCTACCTCAATTTAACTATTTTTAGAAATTTAATTTGGATCAAATCTAATTAGAATACACTTACAAAAGATCTTAGAAAAATAAATAAAAGTACTAAGATTAATGTTGGATTTCTTGATTTCTTAAATATTGCTCGATCAACTTGTATCTGTAAAAGGAATAAATACTCAAAGCATATGGTTAGATCATGACATCAATTAAAATTGTTTTCAACATCAAAATTAAAAAATATATGCTAGCAAGGCTAACATGATTCAGATTGTATCACATGTAAAAATATATATAATAGAGTGAGAGATAGTGTGTGTAAATAACATAACCTCAAATATCATAACTAGTGATTAAGCTCATAAGAAAATTCTAGAAGGATTCTCCAAATTTGACCTTTTGTGCTGCATTGCATGTGTTGTGGATATCAATTTGCCTGGCTGTTAAGGTCAATCTATTAAATTCCATAACTTTCTTCAAGAATAAGATCCATGGCTGTGCATGAGGCATATTTTTGGCCAAATCCATCTTCTTAGGCCATATCTTATCACCGTGATGGAGTCCATAAGAACATATAAACAGTGTCAAGTTGCTAGTTGTGGGATTTTCTGTGTTGCTTTGTTGCCTGTCATGTTTTGGAGCGTCTACTAAGTTTGAGAAAGAAATGGGCCAATAAAATTAAGCAACTTTTGTAATTATGAGATTCGAAGTTCTTTCATTCAAATTACAACTACATCAAAACCTCTGCACTTTTTTGCTGAGTTGAGAACCATCAACCTGCACTAAACTAAAAATGATATTTTTGATGTTCCCTTGAATAGGAGTGAAGACAAGAGAAGCAGATGCAAAAGAGAGAAATTGGGAAGCATATGAAGCAATGTTTTAACACTTTTTGCTTCTAGCCTTCATTCTTCTTATTATTTCAAATCCCTTATTTTGTTGTAGTACATGCTTTTTTGCATGTATTTCTACGATGGAACTTTCTGGCACATATTAGTTATGCGTTTGATAAGGCGAATATATGGTAAGAGCGATAGGGAAAGAGACAAGAGGACACCAAGAATATATTGTAAATGAGGACAAAAACAAGAAAGCCAGACGAGGACGGTTCTTAGCATACAACAATCGGTTATAGATCAAGGAATCCAGACGTTATCTATCACGATGTTACTTATTTTCCTAACTTACACAATGAGATTTAGTTATCAGTGTATTCTAACTTACATAACAAGATTTAATTATAAATATAAGAGAATGTAAAGTGAATAAAAAATTATTCTTTTTTCTAACCTTAAGAGGTGAATTAATTTTAATTGTTTGAAAACTATAAATTTAAATGTTAGAAATATTGACATTTCACAATTATTCTTAGAAGATGAAAAAAAAATCATATAAAAACAAAATTATAAAATGGCCAACATATATATATATATATATCAATTTATCCTTTTACCCTTCATGTAATTGTTAGGTAAAATTTAAATCAAATGACAAGTACAGAAAGCACTAATATATGAATGTTTTTTTTTTTCTTTAAAATCCACCATTGGAATATTTAAAGAGTCTTTCATTTCTATAAAGTTTGTAAAAAGATAAAACTAATTAAATTTAAGTAGAGAAGACAACCTTTCATACTGGTTTAAAATATAATAAAAAGAAGGAAGGATATGGTTGTTAAGTAAAAATCAAAAAGTTAATGACTTGCTGACCGCATTAACCAATGCAAGGTGAACCTACTCGGCCATTCTTCCCAAGCTGAATGTGTTTAGCAGTTTCTTGCTATTTTTTTTTTCCTTTTTTTATTCAGCACTATGCAATCAAACAATTGAAATGGATCTTCTTGGTCGTCAGCTCACTCATCAATGTTCCCACAATCGACTTGTCAGTAATGTCTGACTGTGAGTACTCTTTAATCATTCTCATAAATTCCCTAGCATT
>JANHAO010024428.1:0-11640 GCA_026873985.1 Saraca asoca
TTATTATGATATCATGCTTTATGCTGGTTACAATTTGTTAAACATCATATTCTATTTGCTGAACTATTATGATAAATGAAATTGTTGAATTTGTTTTGAGAATATGACTGTAAAATGGGTAAGCATATCTTCATGGCAATGTATTTATATTTATATGTATATTTACTTTCGAGTATAATTTTTATACCGGATTTTTGAGTGATCATGGGATTGTTTACTTACTGAGTTTCCTAGAAACTTACTCCTTTTGTTTCTATGTTTTTCAGTGCCAGATGAGCCTCAAGTTCCCTCCATTCATTTGATCACCTTCTGTAGAGATTGACAGGTATAAATTGGTGTTATGATATGGCAGTTGGATAGGATTGCCTATGCATGTATTATATATGTTGTCTGGATGCCCAGTAGAATATGTTTCATATAGCCTGGGCCACTACGTGTCTGTTATTGATTATACAGGTTGAGATAGGCATGTAACCCTTGTATTGTATTTATGGCCATGTGCCTGAGTGTCCAAAAAATAGAGGAAATTCTGTCAAATTTTTGGTAGATATAATAAATTTATATTAGTTAGTTAATAGAATTTTTGTGCATTGGTGTTATGTCATTGTTGCATAGTAAGGTTTGTAAGGGATTTCCTGATGAAAAGGGTTTCCTAGGGATGATCTTCTACACCAGTCATGTGCCTGGGATTGGGGCGTGACAAATACCTTCTATTTTATGTATTTTTTCCAATTGATTTATATGCACAATATATTGAGATATAACACATAAAACATATACACAAAAAAAAAGGATTGAAACTTTGGGTTTCTTAGTTGAAAATAAAAATAATACTTCTTGAAAATAAAAATAATACTTTTCTATTGGTATTTTTTTCAAAACTTTTAAAATTAATTTTTTGGATTGTTTTATCTTTCTATTCATTGTAAAATTAGTTTTTATGCATATAAAAGGTGAAATTTTTGAAAAAAAAAAAAGAAATTCCATATTTCTTTGGTTATATAATAATCATAATTATTATTATTACTGGAAAAAATATTAGTTTTCAAACAATTCATTTGTCTGTTAGATGGAATTTTTTGGTGTTTATTTATAGGAAAAAATGTTTTTCTGACAAAATATCTTTTATTTTAATACACATATTAATTTATCTATTATATCCTCTATTTGAAACTTGTTTTCAAATATTTTATTTATATGTTAAATGGAACATATTTTTTTGTTTGACCCTAGAAAATGTGTTTTTCTAGATAAATGATTTTAATTTGATATTTTCGTAAATTTGTATGGTATACATTTATTGAAAACTACTTTTTCATTATATTATTATTAATTTATTTGTTAAATAAAAATTTTATTTTTCTAGAAAATATGTTTTTTTTTGCCTATATGCATTTTATTCTAATATATCCGTTAATTTGTATATTATTCCATTTATTTGAAATTTGTTTTCAAATATATCATTTATTTGTTAAATGAATTGTTTTGTCATTTTTGAGTGAAACATTTCTTCCTCTAAAAATTTTTTTTCTTCAAATATGCTTATTTTATAATGTGTTTATTGTTTGCATATTTTTTTGTATGCTTCTAAATGTTTATTTTTATTATTTATTTGTGTGATTAAATAATGTTATTTTTTTATTTTTGTAATGAATACATGTTCCAGAAGCATTGATATTTTGTTAAATATCTATGATATGTGATGTATGGATGTTCCAAAATAATGTCATTTATATAGAGAATGTGCGACATCTCTATTTTATTATGTAGATTAATATAGTAGGAATATTCAATTACGTAATATTTTTTAAGGGTTGTATTTTATTTTTGAAAGCCTTATAAAGTGATATGGTTTTGCACCAACTCTATGTGGATGCATTGCATTGTTTTGACATTGACAACAAAATATCAATAGAACCCTTTAAATAGATTCAAATATTTATATATTTATGAATATATAAACAAAGTGAACATGTAAGAAAGACATCTCATCTGTTAGTAATTTAATTAAGAGTCTAATTTTTTTATATATTATTAAATATGATTACTAGTGTAGCAAATTCTCAATCTAGTAATGTAAAAGAAAATTAGAATGCCTAATTGAATTATATAATAAGATATATGCACTAATTGAATTATATGCAATGATATATAAAATGGCTTCCATAAGTATACATCTCTTACTTGGAAAAGAAATAGAAGTAACTTAATATCTTGCATAGAAGTTTAGTAATTTCTGCATGAGGAATAGTTGCTCAATCAATTGATCAGTAATGTGTCTTAACTTCATAGGAATAAAGTTTACCATAATATCACAGCTTAGGACTTGTGACCAAATTCAATAGACAAATGTGCTCAGATTCGAATAAGATTTAGCATAAAAATCAAGCATGAAGAAAAAATCATGTAGTGTGAATTTGAAAGAAAATGCTCATATAGATTATTTTTTTCAACTTTTCCCTATTTTGAAGGTGTTTATGTAATTTTGATCAAGATAATTTATCCAATGCAAGTAGATAAGTACATAGTTGTGATCCTTAAATTTTTATCTTCATGTCAATATATTGTGGTGCATCAAAACCCTTAAAAGTTATGAGAAAAGTCCTTATGTCAACTTAGAGAAAAGTATGTCTACTCTTACCATTTAGGCTTTAACTTTGAATGCTTTTTAGGAAGAAAGGGTTCGACGACCCCAGATAGCCATCAAGGTAATTATCTAGAGGACTGAGTGTGTGGCCATGAGCCTCCCCTACACACTCGAAAGTCTGTAACGAGGCTTTTAAATATGAATAAAGAAGTAGCCCCTCTTCAATTGAAATATTGCCCTACAAAATTTATTTACTTTTGGCCGTATTCATCTCTATTTATTTGAATTACATAAACATATCATGATTATCTATGTGAATGATTTGGTTACCTTTATATGTGATTTGGTTGTTATGTGTTATGTGATTTGTACTTGTGGTTGACTTGATATATTATAAATTATGGGTGTTGTCTATTATTTTTTAATTTTAGATAGTGTATGACTGATTGATTGGCTTATTCTTATGTACTGATAGATTAAGTGTTGAGTAAAGAGTCTAAACATCGTATGTTATGACAATCGAGTTGTTGGATCATGACAATTTGGTATCAAAGCATGGTTGAGACCATGCTTTTTTGTTTTCCGTTGCACCCTATTGATATACCACTATGTCGAAGAAAATGGCATCCATAGAATTATTTGATATAATTGATATAGCCATTAGGAACCTTGAAGGAGTAACTGAGGCCATAAGAAATTTGAAAAATGAAGAGATCCCTGAACTCTTTCAAAGGGCCATGAATCAAGAATCTCTTGAGCATTGAGTCTTGAATCTTGAAGCTAGAGCAGGAATTGAAGGTAAGGGAACTAGTGAATCTTCAAAATTTGATGAGAGGCTTATTGCGATTGAGAACAATCAGAAAAATTTGGGGGATGCTATGAAAGACCTTACCAATGAGATGAAAGATATAGTAGCAACTCTTCGTGTTGAGATGAGTGGCATATTAGCCTCAGTGAAGGTATTTTCGATGGCCATTAGAAAAGGCTCGCAAGAAGGTTGTGCCTTAGAGTAAAGGAGGAAAGTGAAAATCCCCAAACCAAGGCTATATGTAGGGGAGAGACATGCACAAAAGGTTAAGAATTTTGTGTTTGATATGTACTAATATTTGTGAGCAACAAGCATTGCTTCTGAGGAAGAACAGCTAAACTAAGCCGTCATGTTTCTCATGGATAACACAAAGGTTTAGTGGAAGACTGAGTACTAGGCGATTTAGGAGGGAAGGTATAGTATCAATACTTGGAAAGAGCTAAAATAGGAGTTGAAGGTGCACTTTTATCTTGAAAATGTTGACTATCTAGTTCAACAGAAATTGTGAAAGTCGAGACAAACAAGATCAGTTTAAGGTTACGTGAAGATGTTCATGATGATCATGTTTGATATAAGGGATATGACTGAAAAGGATAAACTATTATGGTTCATAGAGGGTTTATTACAAGAAACTACCATAGAAGTCCAAAGAAGGAGAGTCAAAAGTCTCACAAAAGTGGTGACCCCAGCTGAACACTTGTCTATCTATGACATTAGCTTTCCTTGAATGAAGTTCCATGAAGGAGGCTCAAATTCTATTAATGGTGGCCAGTCAGGATAGGGTGGCAATTCCAAGAGTGGGGGAGGAGTTAATGGAGTATCATCCCACTTACAAGCTTTAGGATCATCTTGGACATCCATCAGCAAAGGGAAGTCCAAGACCCTAGCCCTAGCTTGTTTCTTATGTAATGGCCTTATAGAATGGCAGAATGCCCACAAAAGGTTGCCTTAAATGCCTTACAAGCCAAACTATCAAAGGAAGCAGAATAAGGTGATGAATGTGGTGATGAAGGTTTTAATAAGAAGGATAAGTCTTGCACTAAGATCTAAGCAATCCAATTCCTAGACTCCCAAAAGTAGTGAGACAGTGACAAAACAGGGTAGTTCTCATTCCTACTGGGGATTTACTTGTACAAGGAGCTATGTGGGTTCGAGAGTACCACCTCTCACAGGAGCAGATGAAGTAATGGACGAGACACATCGGGAGAGATGTGTAAAATAAGTAAATTCTTTTAAGAAGGAATCTATCAAGAAGTCAGAGGGCATAGTGTGTTCGAAGAGTACCTACTTAACACCTACATTTTCATTATATCTAATTGTGAAGTTCTTACATGTAGAACCATTCACTTAGTCACGATAACTAACTTACAGTAATAGTTCACATTGCTTTGAGAATGCTGGAGTTTATTCATAAGAGAAGCTTATGGCAATGGCCTTCGAGAGCACGGATGTGTGGAAAGCTAGAACAAAAGTGATAGATAACCCTTTGTTCAACCTTATTGGCCGTGGTAGGGAGGGTACCATCAAGGTATCATATGCAAGTGATTGTTGAGGCACTACCCAGGTGTCGAGTCTATGTTTAAGGAGTGGTATTGTTGGAGTGGCAGAGTATAAACAAAGTATGATGGAAAGTCAAAAAATCACGCAAGCAGACTTGTGAGCAAGGTATAGGACTTGCAAGCAAGCCATATTTTGTTGACAAAAGGTGATACTTGAACTCCAACAATGTATGAGACTTGTGTTTCTCACATCAATAGCATAAGACATTGTATGTAGGACCAGTCGGTAGTAGGCACACCCAAAATGCCTAGCTACTGCTTTACAAAGACAATTAACTTGAGAGTTATGGAAATAGCTCATTTTAATCATCAACAAAAAGTAAAAAAGACAAGCAGAAGAAAGCCTAAGAAGAGCATACCAAAGACTTTCAATGAGCAATATCAAACTAAAGTGTTGAAGGTAAAATATTGGCAAAGTACAAAAAGACAAGTAAAGAAGAAGTCAATGGAGGATCTCGAGGGAAGCAAACTGAAGATTCTATCGATGTTGTGTCAGATTGAGTCATCAATGAGGGCGTTGACATTTTCAAGTGGGGAAGAATGTCACAATTCAGGACTTGTGACCATATTCGGCAAGTAAATGTCCTCAGATTAAGATGAAATTTGGCACAAAAATCAAGCATGAAGAGAAAATTATGTGATCCAAATTGGAGAGAAAATGCTCATGTAGATTATTTTTTCTATTTTTCCTCATTTTGAGGTGTTTATATAATTTTGACCAAGGCACCTTGTCCAATGTGAGTAGATAAGCACATGATTGTGATTCTTAGATTTTTATCTTCGCATTGATATGTTGTGGCACATTAGAACCATTAGGAGGTAGGAGAAAAGTCCTTATGTCAACTTAAAAAAAGTATGTCTACTCCTACTATTTGGGCTTTTGGCTTAGAATGCTCTTTAGGGAGGAGTGTTCAATGAACCGAGGTAGGTATCGTGACATTCATTTAGAGGATCGAGTGTATGGCCATGAGCCTCCCTACACACTTGAGAGTTTGTAATGAGGCTTTTCAATGTGAATAAAAAAGCAACCCTTCTTCAATCGAAATATTATCCCACAAAATTTATTTACTTTTGGCATATTCATTGGCATTTGTTCGAATTGTATGAACACATTATGATTGTCTATGTGAATAACTTGATTGCCTTTATATTGGACTTGATTTCTATGTGTATTGTGATTTGTGCTTATGATTGACTCGATGTGCTATAAATTATGGGCGTTACCCATTATTCTCAAAACTTAGATAGTATATGACTGATTGGTTGGCTTATTCTAATTAAAGTATTGATTCATTAAATGTCGAGTGAAGTGTCTAAATGCGGTATATTTTGATAATCGAGCTATTGGACCGTGACATATAGTCATGACCAGCAGCTTGCAGTACTTGGTCAAAAAGAGATAAGAGTGCATGCTTTATATATAAAGTTATTTGCATAGTATCCTCATTGGAAAGTTCGACAAACTTCCCAAATTTTCTAAAAAAATACGTCTTAACCTTGTGGTTTAATGTGCGATGACCCAATAGATTTCATGGCTAGTTACCTTTGAGTAATTTTTGAGCAATATGCAGTTAATTATGATCTCATAAATGATTCTAATATTAATTTGATCCTTTTATCACAATCCATTTGGGGACTACTGAGATTATTTTGCACGCATAACTTAATACTATGGTAATGGCACAAGTTATGCAGCATGGAGGATATTGGCCTCAACGTTGCAAATAACAAAAGCGAATAGTTTAGATCTTGAGTTGGATAGGCATCTAAGCATCATACGGGGCAAGCATGTCCTAAAGGAAAAGTCAAAGCTAAAATGTTTTAATTATGAAAAAAAAGATTATTTTGCATAGGATTGTCCTGAGTAAGGAAAGAATTTTCCTTTATTACCTTTATTATTCGATAATTTAGCATATTCACGTGTTTTTATGGTTCATTCTCTCTTTGGTTGGATTGCAGAAACATAAGTAACAAAAGATGTGACTTACAATTTTGTAGGATTTATAGATTACCATTAAATATCCATGGCAAACATTTTGCAAAAATGGAAAGAGATCATAAATGAAGGTTTTATATGTTAGAACCTGCCTATTTGCTATGTGTGGTAGATGCACATTGATCTTATATGATATGCTTCATGCAATCATTGTTTAATGTAATATATTTTTCTTACAGCTTTGATAAAACTTAGATATTTCAAGAATAAATAACTTGTTTGTTTATCTTGATAACATTCTATAATTATAGTGTCTTTTAACATGATTTGATCATTTAGATATGAATTTAAGTTTAGACAATATCCTTTGTATTGCATCTTTTTATTCTCTATTGAAGTTCATTTAAATATGTTAAATATCATTCTAGATTAGGACTTATTGGACAAAATATAATGTCAAAATTGACTAAAGATGGGCTATTGGGCCCTTTCATCAAAATGCAAGTAGAAACCTTTTTGAATGGATAATCAAGCCTCATATCCCTTAGAACTAGTTCATTTGAATATATGTGATCCGGTAAACGTAAGGACACATCATGGTGCTTCATATTTCATAACCTTCATAGATAATTAATCAAGATATGGTGTAATCTTTATACTATCATGTCGTTTGAAAGCTTTGAATTGATTGTAAAGCTTCATAACATAGATTAAGAATAAAAAAGAAACGAGCATTAGGGCTCTTTGAACCAATTGAGGATGAGAATGCTTATTTGATCAATTCATAAATTTCTATGAAGAGAAATGGATACGTAAGCAGATAATGATACCTAGTATATCATAACAAATAGTGTTGCAGAAAAAAGGAATCATACTCTGCTGAACATGGTTAGGTCTATGATGGTGTAGGTAAACCTCTCAATATGTTTCTAGGGGGATGCTTTGCTAATTACAACATGTGTCCTAAATTATGTACTTTTAAAATCAATCTCCAACTATTTGTATGAGTGATGGAATGGTGCAAAGCCTGATTTGGAAGGCTTATGCCCATATGAGCCAACAAGCATTGTTCATAATACTTCTCATAAGTTTAGGAAGTTATGCTTAAAACCAATAAGTGTGTCTTTATTAGATATTCTAAACACTTTGAGGGATATATTTTATATAGTGAACATCCTATTGGTAAACTAACACTTTAAGGGATGCATTTTGTATGGTGAACATCCTGATGGTAAATTAACAAAGATCGAATCCTAAGATATGCATTTTCTAGAGGATAAATTTCTTAGAACTGATAAGTCAAGAAGGGTCTTGACCTCCATAAGTTAAAGTAACCTTAAGATGGTATGCTCCTATCATATGAAATGGATTTGGATCTTCAAAATCATGAGATTGTCAAAGACTATAAGAGCTTGCCATTGAAACCTTCTTTAGATTTACAACTACAAAGAACCCTGGGTGGAAATGTGCCTTGCAGACACTTTGAGATAGAAAGTGAGTTCTTGTTAATATTTTTTATGAATATTGATACGTCTTCTTTCTATAAAAAAAAAAAACACTTGATTCTAATGGCTTCGTGTCATAAAAGAGGAAATGTGCTCTATAATGGATAACTAAGTATTATGCTTAATTTGTGGTGAATAGATACTTCTAAAAGAGGTGTAGACTATAAAAAAAACTTTATCTTCTATAGTGAAATTTGAATCCTTTTGTTATATCCTAACATATGTTTCACATTAAATTTGGGGTTGTTCCAAATGGATATGAAGATAACTCTCCTTAGTGAAAAACTAGATGAAAAAGTCCATATGGATTCTCCCATTGGCTCTAAAGCTAATAGACAAGTGCACAAGTTATGCCTCTTAATTAAAGAAATCCATTTATAAACTTAAGCATTCATCTAACTAAAGGTACATTTAATTTCATAAGGTTTTTGCATCGGTGGACTTTACTATATTTTTGTGTATATGTCAAGAGAATAGAGAATAAGTTTCTCATTCTTTCACTTTATGTCATATTGCTTGCTAGGAATAATACATAGTTTAAGCATATAACTAAAAGGTAGTTGCCTTTCATATTTTGGATGAAATGTTTGGATCAAGTAGACTATGTTCTTGAAGTTAAAAACTTAAGAGACCATTTTAAGAGATTCTTAAGCTTGTCTTAAGAAACCTACATTTAAGGGATCTTAATTTATTTTTGCATACATGATTCCAAACTCATGGATACCCCAAGAGATATAGGCCTTCACTTAAGCTTAGATCAATGTCTCAAGATAGAGGAAGAAATGACATTAGTAGAAAAAGTTCCATATGTGAATGGAGTAATTAGTCTGATAAACATTATGATGTATACTCAGCTTGACATTTGCATGATTACTAAATTTCAAAGTTATCTTGAGACTGCACGTCAGGAAGCAACCAATGGAATATTAAAAAATTTAATAGATGCCTAAAATATGGCTTTGTACTATCTGAGTAGGAGTCAAAAGCTAGTAATCCCAATAGCTTATGCATAAAATTAAATGTAAGTTCATAGTGAGCTACATGTTTAAGCTAGCAGAAGGAGTCATTTCATATTGCAGCAAAAAGCAAGAGTGTATCCCCTAACCTTTAATAGTCTACAAATACTATCATTGCATAAGGGATTACTTTTCCTAGATTATATCAACATTAGTGATAGATTTGCTTATGTCTTTTACTAAACTCATTGTAAGAGATGTTTTTAGTAAGCATGTTAGAGGTTTAGGTTTGTTGAGAATTTGATATACTATTGTGTTGTAATATAAAGTTATTTTCTTTCATTTGTTAGCTTATGATAAAGGTATTAGATGCATATATTTATTGTCACTAGGCTTGGATTGTCCCTTTCACACGAAAAATTTGCCTTAATGCTTGAGTAGCAAATGGGATAAGACTTAAACAATCATCAGGTATCATGTGTAGGTGATCTTCTTATTGCCTAGGTGGCAAGTGAGGATTTATGGTAAAAAATTATGCCACCTTGAAAGTGAGCAAAGATAGGACTCAAAGAGTCAAGCATAAAAGATGTTCACATCTTTATTTAGCCTTTATGAAGTCAGATTTGAAACTTCGTATTTTAAACTAGTTGATCTGTGGTGATTACTTTGAGTTTTGTACTGTGTAATATTAGACCATGACAAGCCATATGTGGGAGCTCCATCATAGCATACATTTCATATTGTATGTGCTGCAAGACAACATATGTTAGGTGTGACTAAATGGGTCCCCACTTTGTCACTGTGTGAGCCCTATAGGACTTATGAATGCCCTACATTCATACTCTTTAGGACCTAGACCTATCCTATGAGTCTAAGGTTGAGTGTTGCTATCTTAATTTGATTCCCAAAGACCAAGCATCATATGGTCCAGTGGAACATGTCTAGGAAAGAAATTTAAATTTAGTGGATTGACATAAGTGTCTAAGGAAAAATTATTTGAACTTATACCTATGAGTTTGTTGCTCATTGCTTGATTAGTTACATAAACTTATGTAGTTGGTGTAACCATGAGCACAAAGGACATATATTGGTTTTTGCATGACT
Source organism: Saraca asoca (assembly GCA_026873985.1). Classification (NCBI taxonomy): domain Eukaryota; kingdom Viridiplantae; phylum Streptophyta; class Magnoliopsida; order Fabales; family Fabaceae; genus Saraca; species Saraca asoca. The sequence continues at coordinate 10,456 of JANHAO010024428.1, forward strand.
CTATATTTAAAAGGGATTAGAAAAGTAAAAACTTGTTAAAGTAAATAATTGGGGGTATAGCGAGATTTGAGTATTGCCATACTAGTAAAATGGTAACTTAGTATGTCATTTACTCACCAGTACCTTTCTTAAGTGGTCACACATTCCATTTCTTATATGACTAAGAGATTAAAGCAAACATTGGATTGAGGAGTATGCATGCCTATGTGTACAAGCAGGAAATGTTATATGACGTGTGATGCATTTACATGGGTATGCTATATGAGATTATTTTTAATCATATTATCTATTAATTATTTGATCTATTTATATAATTAATTGAGATAAATAAAGAAATTAATCCTAAATAAATTTATGATGGCAGTTAATAGATATTTGATGAGTAAATTATCTACAAATTGAATTTATAGATAAATATTCTTTAAATAAAGATTATAAATTAATTGAGATAATATCTCTAAATTGTTCTTAAGAAGAGCAAAATATTCAATATATATATATATATATATATATATAATTCACGCTCTCCTTTACTACTATGGAAAATATGAGTTTTCTACCTCCTTTCCTTACTATTTTACTCTCAAAGGCACCATTCAAAGTCTATGAGATTTGAGATATGTAATTTTTTTATATGGAGGACTTTAGTTGTCAATCTATAATCACTAGGAGAGGTATTTGTTTGTGATTGCAAATCTAAAACAGATTTGGAGACAAGGACCTGGGTAAGTTCATATATTCATTAAACATGATTTGAGTCAAAATAACAAAACTTTCATTGTAGAAACCAAAAACTACAAGAGACAATTGTTGAATTCAAAACAAAATTAGATATATACCAACACAAACAAATGAAATATTTTTCAAAAAAAATATTTTCAGACAAAATCAACGCTTAAACAAAATGTTTCTTGGATGTCAATTTTTAGAATACAAAAGCAGAGAATTTCCAAAGTAAATGCTTTTACTAAGTTGGTTGTTTCTAATGCTCACACATGTGTTATGCATGCGATTTTTATATCTGCTTACGTGTGTTCTATGTTGCACGGACACTGACATGCAAACACGGGGAAACGTGGATACAAACACGGGGATATGACATGTAACACCCGAAATATTAAGAAAAATAAAAAGGGAAATTGAAATAAAAATTTTAAAATTTGAAAGGATTAAAATGAAATGTTG
>JANHAO010024429.1:0-11659 GCA_026873985.1 Saraca asoca
TCAAATTCTTTAAGATTTCTTCAAGATCATTGGATCAAAGATCATCTACAGCTTATCATAGTTTGTTTGAGATTTTCATCTCAAATATCGATTTTGTATTCTCAATCCTTTTCTACTTTTATTCTTTTTATTTGAGATTTCTAGGTGCTAGAAATCTGTATAGGTTTAGAAGAGCTTGTTGTAATTCTTCTAGGTTAGCAAGAAGCTTGTTAATTTCTTGTGTTTTTGCTGTATAGACTGGCATTTCAGGAGCCTATCAATCTTGATTATTTTTGTCATTAATTCAGAGGTCTTTTAGTTGAGAAAGATCAAGTGGAGTAGACTTGAATCGTAGTTTCAATTCAAGTTGAACCACTTTAAAAATTGTGTCTCCAGCTCTCATTTTTGTTTACTGCATTCTAATTGTTATTACTACCAACTTCTTACTTCAATTACCTTCACTTTAACTGATTAATTAATTCCTTGCATGTCTCATCAAAAGAAAAATAATCTTTGATATTGGTGTATACAATTCTCCAATGAGAAAAAGGCAAGATCAGTAATTCTGCAATATTAATCTTTTCTTTATTGGGACCGACAAAGGGAAACCAAGTAACCTTCAATTCAAATAAATGTTTAGTCATAAACAACAATGAAAAATGGGTTAAGCTGGTAGGTAGTAGGATTAACAATATCTACATGTTAAATTTGGACTCAGAATAATTTAGATTCCACTTGTTTGGTTAGCATTGACAATGACTCATGGATTTGGCATAAAAAACTTCCACAAACTAGCATGGATGTCATTGGAAAAATTTCTATGACCTAGTGTTGGGATTGCCAAAATTAAATTACACCAAAGATAGAATATGTGATGCATGCCAGAATGGGAAGGAAGTGAAGTCCTCATTTAAATCAAAAAACATTATTTCAACTACAAAACCTCTGGATTTACTTCACATGGATGTAATTAGTCCATCTAGAATCAAAAGCCATGGAGGAAACCTCTATGTCTTGGTGATTGTAGATGACTATTCAAGATTTACATGGACCCTATTTTTATCCCATAAAAATCACATATTTGAAGCCTTTAAAAACCTGGCAAATGTGATTCAAAACCAAAAAGGGTATTCCATTTTAAATATAAGAAGTGATCATGGAGGAGAGTTTGAAAATAAGGATTTTACTAGTTTCTGTGAGGCAAATGGTATAAACTGTAGCTTTTCAACACCTAGAACCCCTCAACAAAATGGTGTAGTTGAGAGGAAAAATAGATGCTTGGAAGAGATGGCTAGAACCATATTAATTGAAAGCCCTCTTCCTAAAACCTTTTGGACTAATGTAGTAAATACTACATGCTATGTAATGAATAGAGTTCTAATCAGACCTATTGTAAACAAAACCCCCTATGAACTCTATTATGAAAGGAAGACAAATTATCACATCTTCATGCTTTTGGTTGTAAATATTTTGTACATAACAATGGCAAAGATAATTTAGACAAGTTTGATGCTAAATCTAATGAAGCCATTTTTATTGGTTATTCTTTATCTAGCAAAGCCTTTTGTATCTTTAATAAAAGGACTTCAAAGATTAAAGAATCTATTCATGTTGTCTTTGATGAAACTTTCTTAAGTATTGACAGATCTAGAGAGGAAGAGAATGAGCAGGAAAATCCATTATTCTCTAACTTTAACTTAAACCAACAAGGAGATCAATCAAAGAAAATAAATGTAGAATAGAAAGAGGAAGATGATATTACTAAATTGGACATCTCAGAGTCCTGCACACCAAAACAATGGAAGTTTATGCAAAGCCATCCAAGGGATTAAATCATTGGAGAAACTTCATAATGAATAACATGTAGCAATTTAAGGAATATTTGCAATCACTTAACATTTGTGTCTCAGTTTGAACCTAAAAACATTAATTAAGCCTTAATAGATGAAAATTGGGTTTTGGTAGTGAAATCAACTTAAAAGAAATCAAGTTTAGATCCTTGTGCTAAAACTAAATGATCATACTATCGTAGGTACACATTGGGTTTTTAGGAACAAACTAGATGAAAATAGAGTGATCATTAGAAATAAAGCTCATTTAGTTGCAAAAGGTTATAATCAAGAAGAAGACATCGATTATGATGAAACATTTACACCTGTAGCTAGATTAGAAGCCATAAGGATGTTATTGGCATATTCTTGTTCAAGAAATTTTAAAATTTATCAAATGGATGTGAAAAGTGCATTCCTGAATGGTTACATGCTAGAAGAGGTGTATGTTTAGCAACCCCTTGGGTTTGAAGATCACCTCTATCTAGAATATATCTATAAGCTTCAAAAAGCTTTATATGGTCTTAAACAGGCTCCTAAAGCTTGGTATGACAGATTAAGTAAATTTTTTATTGAAAAAGGCTTTAGAAAAGGTAAAGTAGAGATTACACTTTTCATAAAAGATAAGGGAAAAGATATTTTACTTGTTCAAGTGTATGTTGACGATATTATCTTTGGCTCTACTAATGATTTCTTGGGTGGAGAAGAGGCTCCTAGAGCTTGGTATGACAAATGAAGTAAATTTTTTATTGAAAAAGGCTTTAGAAGAGGTAAAGTAGAGACTACATTTTTCATAAAAGATAAGGAAAAAGATATTTTACTTGTTCAAGTGTATATTGATGATATTATCTTTGGCTCTACTAATGATTCTTTGGGTGGAAAATTTTTCAAGCTGATGCAGAGTGAGTTTGAAATGTCTATGATGGGAGAGTTAATATTCTTTCTTGGACTGTAAATTAAGCAATGCACAAAATGGAACTTTCTTAAGTCAGACTAAGTATATTGTGGAATTGCTTAAAAGATTCAAGTTTGATAATTGCATATCTATTGGAACTCATATGAGTCCATCCTTTAAATTGGATTCTGATGTAAAAGGTAAATCTATTGACCCTACTTTATTTAAAGGTATGATAGAAAGCCTACTCTCTTTGACTAAAAACTAACTAGACATAATGCTAAGTGGCTATCTCTGTGCAAGATATCAAACACAACCAAAAGAATTACATCTTTTAGTTATGAAAAAAGTTTTTCAATATCTTGTAGGAACAAAACACCTAGGATTATGATATCCTAAATCTAACACTTGTAGCATTATAGGTTATTCAGATGTAGACTATACAAGTAGTAGGATTGATAGAAAGAGCACTAGTGGAGCATGCCAATTCATTAGTCACTTTCTAGTCTCTTGGTCCTATAAAAAGCAAAATAGTGTTGCACTTTCAGCTGCTGAAATGAAATACATAGTAGGTAAGAGTTGTTGTACTTAAATTCTATAGATGAAACAACAACTATTAGACTATGGCTTGGAATTTGACAAAATTCCTTTATTGTGTGACAACTCTAGTGCTATCAACCAAACAAAGAATCCTATCATGCACTCTAAAACAAAACACTTTCAAATTAGACATCATTTTATTAGGGATCATGTTCAAAGAGGTGATATCTCTATTGAATTTGTACAAATTGAATTTCAACTAGCTGATATTTTTGCAAAACCTTTGGATGAAAAATGGTTTGTGTTCATTCAAAGAGAATTAGGAATGTTAGACCCCTTTGAAAATGATCTCAAATGACTAACCTGCAATATTTTTTATGTTTTTAATTTTTGTATTTTATTATGTTTATTTGCTTTGTATCTTGCAAATTCTAACTTAGGCATTGGTGTCTTCCTTAAGTTTGTTTTGCAAGTACATAATATGAAATTTGAGGTAAAAATCATGTTAAGTTGATTGATGTTGATAATCATATCATATGTTAAGAGTTTTGGAGCAAAACTAAATGAAAATTGATTTCAAGACTTTGCAAATCAAGTCCTAAATTGATTCAAATTTTTCCAGGTTTTTTTGCAAGTTTTTGAATCGATTCACAGCTCCAAATTTTACATTATGAATCAATTCATAAATCGATTTAGTATATTTTTCAATCCTTTGAGAAGAAATTAACCCTTTTAAAATTTTATCAAATTGAACAAATCAATTTTAGAATCAATTCCATCCTTTCTATATCAATTCCTAAATCAATTCAATCTAAATCAAATTGATTCATTAAGATTTTCAAACTTTCAGTAATTGTTCCAAAATTTCTATAAATCTTTTTCAAACTCTCCAAATCAATTCTAGAATCAATGAAATAAGCAAAAATAAAATGCTTCATGCAATAAGCCTGAAATTAAGTATAATCATTACTTCTAGGGGAGATTAGAATCTAAATGATGCTAAGAACTATCTATTAATCCCTTTCCCCTATTATATGCTTTGAACTTTAAACTCTGTCATTACATGTTGAAGAGGCATTATTTCTTTTTGATGTGCCAAAAGGAGGCTGAATGATGAGATTTTAGATAAGGATGAGGATTTTAGAAAGGGAGAATGATGGGATTTTAGATAGGGAAAATAAAAACTTAAGAGGAGGAAAAATGAAAACCCTTATATAAAATTCTCATTGTATGCATATTTTGATGCTTATCTAAAATTGTTTGTTACCATCAAAAAGGGGAGAGATTGTTAGCCTTGTTATCATGTCTTCTTTAGTTTTGATGTTGAAAAACAATTTTAATTGATGTCATGATCTAACTATATGCTTTTAAGTGTCTATTCATTTTGCAAATGCAAATTGATCAAGTGACATTCAAGATATCAGGAGATCCAACACTAGTCTTAGTTTGTATTAATTTTTCTAGGATCTTTTGTAAGTGTGTTCTAATCAGTTTCAATCCAAATAAACTTCTAATAATAGCTAAACTAAGGTAGAAATAAATCAAATGAAATGAGCTTAAAATAAATATTTACGAATCGATTCATACAAGAAATCTTGTAGAATGTATTCGAATAGATTCACAAATTGATTTATGAAGAAAAGTTTTTGAAAAATACTTTACTGAAACATTAGAAAATATTCTGAATTGATTAGATAATCAATTCAAAACCTTTTTACATTGTAGGCTAAATTGATTCGTACATCAATTTGATGAAGAAGTTCTTGATGATCTTTATAAGCGAATTGATTCACAAATTGATTCATTATTTGGTAACTACTATGAATCGATTCATGAATTGATTCAAGGTCAAAAAGTTAGTTTTTTTCAAATGTCAATTACAACAGCCATAAATAGCCTTCACCTCATTTGAACCCAACACAATTTTTAGTTTTCTCATAATTTTAGAGTACCAAACAAAGAGAACTTTTAAGCTTCATCTCTACCTCTCCAAATCACATTTGATTTATGATTTGGGATCAAATATGTGAAGAACATAACTGCTTAATTGAATTTTTCATCTCAATTGTTGGTATCATATACCTGAATCTTATTTCTTGGTTTAATTTCACGATTTCTAGGTTAATAGGAATTGGAGATACAAGGAAAAGGTTGATCTTCCCTTGTGTCTTCTTTAGTTGTAATTGCAATTAGTTGAAGGTGCAGTGTCAATTATATCTATAGGTTAGCAAGAGCCAGTCAAAGTCTTGTGTAAGAATTGGTGTTTAGGAGCCTAGTCAATTCCTGTGTTTAAGTAATAATAGAGATTATCTAGTAAGGATTGTTCAGTGGATGTAGACTTAAAGCATGGTTTTAGTTTAAGTTGAACCACTTTAAAATGCTGGTGTTCTTATTTATTCTTTACTATATTTTACATTCTGTTATCCTGTTACACTATAATTTTGTTTTTACTGCTTCTCTAAATTTACTGCAATTTTGTTAATTGTTGAACTAGTTTAACTTGATTAATCAATAATTGAATTCCTAATTACATCAGTGACTCTAATATTATCTTGATCATCCGATAAAATCTTTTTGAAAAACCATGTGAAATAAGAAACCAATTTCAAACTCAAAAGATTATTTTACAAACATAAAAATGGGCAAGATCTTAATAACTTTTGGGACCCATAGTTTTACCATTCATACAATGTTTATTTAATAACATTCTTTCTACATTCTATAATAGTGTTAAAAATATATAAAAAAAAATCCATGAGCTCTAATGACAAAGAAAGATCCAAGGAAGCAAGTCTCCAACAAATGTTATACAAGATGAATAAATCACAACAGAATTCCTTTCAAGGAAAAAGTGATGTCATTAGCTTTATGAATAATGACAACTAGACCACCAAGTAATTAAGACTACTTTTTTGTGCCTTTTTTATGCTCAAAAAAAGGACCATTCCTTTCTTTCCCTCTTAAGGAACCTATCTAGCTTCCAAAGCTCACTTTGCCCTTACTTGCTCACATTACTCCTGATTTTTTTCTAGGCATGTTCCTTTGTGCTCATCTTTCTCCTTTTAGTCTTCAACTTTCATCAAACATGACAACTACTTCATGCTCTTCTCAAGCATCTAGGGCCATTACAATTCCAGATTCTTGCTCAAAAACACTATCTATCCTCCAATTCAAGGTATTCATACCCTCAACTAAATTTGATGTTGGCAAAGGTGAAGCACCAGTTTTTTATCTTAGTCTGCTTTCCACTAGTAAACCAAATCTAGACTTCTTATTTCTATAAAAACCTTTATTATTGTCAAGGACTATCCCTATTCCTTCATGGATTTCTAAAATCACTATGGTTTTATGGAATATTCCAAGTCCATCTCAAACATATTTAAATTGGTTGGATATGGTCTAGTTAGAGAAAGAGCTTATTTGGAAAAAAAATTAGGCATTTTTTACATCATCCAGTTATCTAGATTCTCTTTTAAGTGTTTATCTCCCATAATATGAGCTACCTTTTATTTTTGGCCACCTTCCACCGATAATCTCCTAGTCCTTTATGGTATGATAGGCCTTTCAATTTTTTATGCCACAGCCATCACCAGCTTGAGATGTCATAAGGAAATTGACTTGGCTTCACTTTCTCCCTTAACAAAAACTTTCGCCATTTTTGCCTATTTCCACCAAGAATTCTACTTATTTGATGTTTTTGTCAACATTCTAAAGGTCTCCTGACTCCCTGGTCATTGATAGTGAGCATATCATTTTTTTACTTTGTTAACTCTATAAAGATCTTTTTTGTGTTTCCTTATTGAAGATTTCCTCTTCTTTCCTACCTTTAATGGTTTTGTTGCATAAAGGTTGATAATTAATGTTAAAGCCTTTCATTTTAGCTCACTTTTTAAAAACTATCAACTTGACTATAGATCATCTTAAGGGCCATGATTCTGTTTCTGATTTAGGCGATCCTTTTTGGATTTTTCAACTATGGTTTACTGCAACCCTACAAGATAATTTTCACTTTTCAAGGGATTTCAACAAAAAATATAAAAATATGTCATATGGCCCTAAGCTTTTACACACTTCCTTAATCAAAGTTCTAGAGTCTAAAACACCTAAAGAAATGTTTGGCCATTTTTTCCACATTTTTTATTCTTTCAACACTGACTGCTCTTCTCAATATATGTCCATATTTTCTCCACAGTCCTATGGACCTACTTGGTTTACTTTGGATCCTGATCTGTCCAATCCTAATAGTGTTGAAGTCTGATCTAGATTTTTATATCATCAATACTTGTTTTTTGGTCCCCCTTAAGAGTTAACTTCGGTGTTGAACTCTTTTTGCCTAACATTTTAGCCTGTCAACATGGCTTAGTACAATACTGCCCAACCATGATCTTAGACAAACAATTCCATGAATAGATTATAAAGTCATTTGAATGTTTTGTTGTCGAAGAGATCAATTCAGCCATGTGACCACAATTTATGCATAATTCATATCTCTTTATACTTAGTCTTTTGTGATTTTTATGTGCTTAATTGGACACTTTGGATTAATTTTGTAGTTTGCTAAGTTTTTGTGCTCAATTAAATTTATTAAGCAAATTACTCTATTTCAAACCATTTCAAGTTTTTGGGCATATCTAGAGTTCTGGACCTCAATTTTAGGTGATTCATATGTCTTTGGAAAGCTAAGAGAAAAAGTTAAGAATATCATGAAGAGTCCAAAGCAATTTGGACGTTTTGGAGGTGAAATTGAGCTGGAAGCTAGAGCAAAGTGTAGTGTTATGATCCAAAGCTCGTCCCAGTGCATTCATCATAAGTGGAGCTCAAAAAATCATTTCAGTGCAAAAGTAAACCTATAGGATAGCTATGATCCACTCCAACATCTTTCATGAAGGGCCTAAGGGCAAACTACACCATTTTGATTTAAGTACATGGCTATGAACTTAACTGATTAAATCTATTACATGTTAGACTATTCAAAAAGGCTATCTTAGTGTTTAGCCAATAACTTGAGCTAGAGACTGAATTTTAATGCAAGTTTAAGGCCATTGGAAATCTAAGTGATAGACCTACATTTCATCTAAAGATTATCACTCTAAACAGGCCCCATTCCATCCCTAAATCATAGCCCAACTAAGAGGCAGTGCACTAAGCCTATAATTAGCCAATTGAGCTACTCTTGTAACATCTTTATACTCAATTCTGTATTGTGTCTAACTTTTGGAGGAGATGAGCTCTACTAAGGCAAGACTTCATCTGTAATTATGTTTACTTTTTCCCTTTTTAATTTTGCATTTTACTTTTCATTAATGTGTAACTAAATTTTGATCTCAATCTAAGGGAATTTTGCATCAATTCTTTCTTAAATGGGAGACTTGATCTTAATTTCAATTCATTCATAATTTGATTTTTTTTTTAATTCCCTAATTTTATTGCCCATAATTCCTTTGGATGATTAGTTAATTGGATCCATTAATTAATTATTCATTATGATCTAATACAAGCAAAATTTCCATGGCAATTTATGTTTGTTAGTGGTTGTTTGGTTGATGTAGCAAAAGAAAGTTGATCTTCTACTAGGGTAAGTCAATCTTTCTAGGGAATTAAGGGTGGCTAATTAGATTGCTATTGGGTAATTCAATCAATTATATCTAACCTTTTCAAAACTTAAAGCTATTAATAAATTAGATGCTAGGTTTAATTCATACCTTGGTTAGGTGGTCAAATGGGTGTAAAACATTAGAGTCAATGATCGGTTAATGAATTAATTGTAAGAGTCCTTTGGCTTAAGCCTTGCTACATTTGAATTCTCTTTATATTCTAATTTTGTATTTCATGCACTTAAACTGTTCACTTTAAATTCTCAATTTTAATTAGCTATCCTACCTCCCCCATTTGTGATTGAAACATATAGAAATAATTTACCGATCTCTATGGAAATGACCTAAACTCACCAAAGCTACTAACTTAGGTAGTTCAATACTATTTTTAGCTAGTTCTTGCAACTGTCAGATATGGAGCCAACTTTCAAATTAACTAGCACCACACCTTCAAATGCTGGGATTATTTTGTTAAAGCCTAATACTACAATGTTTGATGGTACTATATCTTGGGTGCATTTTTTGAGTTTGATGAAAGTTGCTCTCAGCATTAGATTTACTTATGTGCCACCATTAATTACAATACAGCTCATTTGATGTCCTTCAATGTGTGCTTTTATGTGTAAGGGTCATAAATGATCTCTCATTGTTGCTATTGGTCCTCCAAAAAAAGCATAAGCACTTTCATCTAAAATGAAAATCTCCGAACAATCATTCTTGTTGTAGAAATCGTCTGTAGAGTCTTGTTTGGAGTTCATTGAAAAGTCACTTGGCAAAATGCAAATCATTTGACTTTTATCTTTTGACCTTTAGTTTTTAATTGTTTGGATAAGTCTACCAGTTCTTTTTTGGTTCCACTTGTTTCTCCAGGACTAGATGATTTTTGGTCATAGTATTAGCCTATCTTTTGTTTTCATCTAAAAGCGGCTTGCCTCTGCATCCAACACTTTTGAGTTCACATTGGAGACAATAGTTGGTAGTTCAAACTATACCATTTATTTTGTCCTCTCAGGATCCTTGGTTTCTGGACATGTTTCTTGTTCAACTGTGGTTCATTAGTAAATCATTTTTCTTTTGGCATATCTCTTCGAGGTATTAGAGTTCAGTCAACATAATTTTCTTCCCTCTTGTGTAATTGATCACATTTTCACAAATCTCATAATTATAAATTTTAAATATTCTTAATTTTTAGGAAGAGTCTTTACAATGATTATTCACTAAAAGTTTTTAAAATATTACAATTATTTTATCATCAATCTTGAGATTTCCACAATGATGAGCTTCTAACTTCAATTATCTTTTGGCATCTTTGTTGATTTACTCATCAATTTATTCACAAACCAATTAAAGTTCATAAATTTTTTTCATTATGTTAAACTCTATGCATATATGTCTCCTCATTTTGGTGCAGTTTTAGCTAATTTAAGCAATTTGGAAACACTTATTCAAAGAAATTCTCTCAATATAGCTACAACATTGCCTATTAAAGGTGAGCACCAAAAATGAATATTGCTTATTTTATTTTACATAGTTATTTGGCCAAGTCTTCAAGTCTAGTATATTTTTAGATTAGGTGATCCAAACTTATAAGTGTATTGTTATTTTGAAAAATGTCTTTGTTAGCCTTAGAGATTGCTACACCAGAATACTCTAAGCTACACATTGGTTTTATGTTAAAAAACAAATTTTAGAAAAACAAATTTTAGTTATTTCTCTTTGATGATGAAAAATAAATTTGTTTTGTTATTATTATCTGATGTATTGTTTCTATTTGTTATTGATTTCTTTTTGATTTTAGGTCATATCATTTTTTAAGGACATTAAGTTATATCCAAGACTTTGGTGCAAGAATATTTTTTAGAAATTTATTTTTGATTTTATTTAGGATTATATTCTAAATAAACTTATAAAATATTGATCTATATCTTTTTAAATTAGAAAAGTGAGATGAAGAGAAAAATAATTTGAAGAAAATCAATTTTTTATAAAACATTTTCTGCACCATAAATCGATGCAACTTCGATGTATAAAAGAACTTTTTGAAAACATAAATCGAAGTCACACTGATTTATCATATACAAATTGACTTACTGAAACTTTTGAAAAATTACCATTTCGATGTATACATTGATGTAACGATGATAAATAATACACTATACATCGATTTATACATTGATTATTTAGTGGATAACAGACCATAATCAATGTCACATTGATGCAATAACGAATAAACTATTTTTCTGTTACAGACGATTATGGCATTTATAACCACTTAACTGCCACTTAACTACTTTGTCTATATAAAAGATTTTTCTTAGAAAATCATTACAATTGATTTATTGATTCTTTCAGATCTCAAAAATGATTTACATACAAAAATTATTTGAGAAAAATATCTACAGATTTCTCTCTTCTTCATTCTCACTCTTTCTAAAGAAATTCTTCAAATTTTTAATCAAGCTATCTGGATCATTTACTATACGAGTTTATCTTAGTTTGTTTAAGATTTTTATCTTAAACATCTGGTATTGTATTTCTTACACTTCTATCTCTATTTTTATTTTGAGATTTCTAGAGATTTAGAAATCTTGTATAGGTTAGCAAGAACCTGTCAATCTTGTGTTTTCTTTTAAGTTTAGAAAAGCCTGTTTCCAATTCTTCTAGGTTAGTAAGAAGCTTGTTAATTTCTTGTGTGTATTGTAGAAACTGGCAGTTCAGGTGCCTGATAATCCTAATATTTTTGTGATCAATTGAAAAGGTCTTTCAGTTGATGAAAGATCAAGTGGAGTAGACTTGAATTGCGGTTTCAATTCAAGTTGAAC
>JANHAO010024430.1:0-11636 GCA_026873985.1 Saraca asoca
ATCTGGTATTTCCTTAGGATCTGGAACATTTCATCTAGATCCTTTACATGATTCACAACCTGTCTAGACTTCATAAGCATGTCATCCACATAAACCTCCATAGTCTTCCCAATTTGATCTTTGAACATCATACTAACCAATTGTTGGTAGGTTGCTCCTACATTTTTGAGCCTAAAGGGCATCACCCTATAGCAGTATAATCCTCAATCTATTATGAATAAGGTGTGCTCCTCATCTTGAGGCTCCATGGGTATTTGATTATACCTGGAGTATGCATCCATAAAACTGAAGAGTTGATGCCTAGCCGTTGCATCAATGATTTGGTTAATCCTTGGTAAGGGGAAACTATCCTTTAGGTAGGCTTTGTTGAGGTTTGTGAAGTCGATACATGTCCTCCACTTTTCATTTTTCTTTTTTACTAAGACAAGGTTAACTACCCACACTAGGTAGTGAGCCTCTCGGATGAATTTGTTTGCCAATAGTCTATCTACTTCCTCCTTTAGGGTGTCAAAGCACTCAATAATTAGTGGTCTCCTTTTTTGATGAACTGGCTGGTAGTGAGGATTGATATTCAACTTATGCAACATAATTTTGGGGTCGATCCCCACCATATCCTCGTGATTCTAAGCAAAGACATCTAAGTTTGCTTTAAGGAAATCAGCCAACTAGACCCTTATGTCGAAGGGTAGGTTCTTTCCGAGCTTGAGGCATTTCTCATCATCTACTTCGCTGACCCTTATCTCTTCGAGCTTTTCAATTGGCCTAGTCTCTCTGTCTACTTCCAAGTCACGAAGGTCAAGATCATGATTAATCCTAACTAAGCTTGGAGCTTAGGGCTCTTTATTAGACACCATATCAATTCTTTCACACTTTTCCCTGAGCTTGACAGCATCCTCATAACATCGTCGGGCTGTGTACTACTCACCTCATACATATCTGACTCCATTTGAGGTTAGGAATAGCACTGTTAGGATCCTAGTTGGCATGACCAGATCTAAATCATTCATCACTGGTCGTCCCAACACTATGTTGTAAGCTGAAAGGTAATCTATGACCAAGAAGTCAGTAAGAACTGTGGACTAATGATCCTTGTCTCCCAGAGTGATAGGAAGTTTCACTTGCCCTACGGGTAATACTACACACCAGTGAAGCCAAAAAGAGGTTCGGGTGAAGGTTTGAGATCACTCTGGCTCAATCCCATCTATTTGAAGCACTTTCTGTACATGACATTGACTGAGCTACCGGTTTCAACATGATTCTTTGCACCTCAGCATTGTTGACCTTGGCTTTGATGACAAGAGCATCATTATAAGGGGACTGGATTCCCCATGCATGATCGTTTACAAAGGTGATGCACTCCGAAGTAGCCCTAGCCTTCTTAGTAGGTTTGTCAGACTCATAACCTGTAGATAAGACATAGCTCGCATTTTGTACATATCGTTCATGCAAGCTGTGCAAGGCTTCCACAATGTATGGCCCTCAATGAATTTCTAAGCACTACTGTTTGCTCCTATTCAGCACTCTGGGAAGGCTATACTGTCTGCTGTTGAGGTCGCTGACCCACAGGTCGCACTACATAATTTTTCAATTAACCTCTCTTGATCAGGTCCTCGATTGCATCATTGAGTGACCTGTATTCAGAGGTAGTATGCCTAATGTCATTATGGTAGGCACGAAACTTGTTGGCATCCTTATACTTCGAAGGGGTCAACAAGGGCCTAGGTCACCCGAAATTCCCCTTGTACTTTTTTGTGGCATATATCCTCTCCAGAGTATTGAACAGGGTACTATAATTATCATGGTGACCTCAAGGTTCAAGTTGCTCTGTCCTAGCTTTCTTAGTAGGTCGGGAACCCATATCATTGATCTAACCTATTCTACTCTTTCCACGATTGTTCCTTCTCCTCTGAGCTATTGGCTTCACCCTTTTGTCTAGACTTTTTCAGACTGAAAATTTCCTCCCATTAGACTTCTTTAGTGGCCTACTTATAGAATTCCCCTAAGCTCTTCACTGGGGATTTGTATATGCTTTTGTATAGTTTCCCATCTCTGTGAAGTCCAGGTGAAATCACTGTTAGAATGCTGTCATCAAAGGGACTTTCCACATTATTAACCTCACATTGAAATCTCATAATGTAATCCTCCAATGATTCATCCCTTCATTGGAAAATTGTGGCCAAGTGGCAAGACGGTGCAAGCTGCTCCTTGAGGGCTCCATATTGGTTAATAAATTTATTCTAACATTCCTCCCAACTGCTGATGCTACAAGCTGGAAGACCTTTGAATCACACTCGTGGCATATCCCTGAGAGTAGCCGGAAAGACTCGACACTTGACCACGGGATTGCTGATTTGGATGTCCATCTGGATGTTGAAGGCATCCAAATGATTGTGTAGGTCACTTCTTCCATTATATGGTAGGATGGCTGGAACTTTAAATCTGTGAAGGAGAGGCTCTAACTTGATCTCTTTGGAAAGTAGGGTTCTTCCTTCATAACGACATGACCAGTCCTAGGTCGAGGGACATTTCTCTAACCTTTGCACCCTTTGCATAAGCTCTTCAATCATCTACTCTTGAACTTCAGATCGTTGATTCCTACCACTATCATGGTCTACCTTCGAGCCTTTAGCGTGGTGCGAGTTCCTAAGCCACTGATTTCCATCGTGCTTATGAGCTCGTCATCCCTCCATTTTAGGTTACGAGCTGGAGGAGCGATCTGAATCTACCCACTGGGCTCTTTCTCTGATTGGTTTCTCCCTTCGTGCTGGTACCTCCCCCTATGGCTGCCAGACCACTTCCGCGATCGGAGTGGCTTCACCTTGTTTTTATGCTATCTAAGTGTGTACCTGAGCCAACACCTCGACTGCATCAGCAAGCCTCTTGACCACACTCTCGAGCACTTCTTTGCGTTGACATAGAGCCTATACACCATCAGCCTCTGAAAGGATGGAGGAAGTACTTGCCAGGACTGGGTTTTCATCTCTAAGCATATTTCATCATTGGCCTTTGCGACCACCTGGTTGGTTGGTGGCAATGTTTGAACTCCTAGTTATTCTTCCTCTTGCCAGTTTGATCGATCGATGAGTAAATAAGAAAGCAGTTTGGTCCCACCGGGCATGCCAAAATGTTAACAGTCGATTTTGATAATCAGTTAACTAAGGATTCTGAGAATCAAATTACTGTTAAGAGTGCAAAGAAAGTAAGAAAATAGCAAGAGACTCAAAGGAAAAGTGGAGAGTACATGGAGAGTTTTATCGTGGTTCAACTAAAGTCAAGATGACCCCTACGTCCCAGTGATTGTATTGGTTTTGAGTGGCCATTTTACTATACAGAGCAATAGTACATATGTCTATGGATATTCTAGCAAAGTTTTTGCATATATTTCACTACTATCTTATGTAATGGTTCTCCCTCCCTATTTATAGATGCCGAGAGGGTTACAAGTAATAATTTATCATTGTAAAACTATGATTAGATCCATATTGAGCATTAAATGTTAGACGTCAAGTAATAAATGTAGGGCAAATCATTGTCGGACTTTGGAGGCTGATTTGCAAGTTGATAGAGTATTCAAACTATCTATCAAATATTAGTTGTTCCCAATTATGCCGAGAGAAGCCTGCTGTAGCCTTGGCTAGTTGGAAACTTCAAGCTCATGCTACACAACCTACTATCTGGCTTCAGCAACCTCACTTTGAGTTAGGTCACACCTTCTCGCCCTTAACCTGATTCTTTGGGCCTCTGCCAATCCATTTTGTCTAGCCTAAAAAAGCCCATAACATTATCTAACACCTTTTGAGAATTGGTGAATTATTGGGGAATAAAATAAAGAAGTCAATTGGTGAAAACGATGAATAATGTCAAGAAATTAATTATGGGATAATTCCCTTAATTAGACTGATAACCTAATACAAAAACAAAGTTGAGCGAGTCTCTTAATTAATTGAGAATAATGTTCAAAAAAATCGAGAGAATTTTCATTTTGCACATACTTTGTTATAAAAAACTATGTTGCATGGACACTGATACGCAGACATGAACCGGGGATACGGTATTTTTAAAAAATATAGGACATCGACACGTGGGGGATATGTGTTAATAATAAAAATATAGGGATATATTTGTAAATATTAAAAAATATTGTACTTATTTATAAATATATATATATTGTAATTATTATTTTTTTCATATGAAAATAAATACTCATAATATTAAATAACAGGACATAACAAATAATAAGTTAGAAATCGAGCTTGACACGCATGTTGAAATAGGAAACGTGTGTCTAAACTTTTTGAAATTATGGGCACGGTCCCAGAATCGAGTTTGACACGCATGTCGAAATAGAGAACGAGTGTCCAAATTTTTTGAAATTACGGATACAGTCCTGACACGTTTCGTATCGATGTTAATGAGTATCGGTGTCGAAAATGACATCGACACGCGGCACAGTTGCTATATGAAGTGTCGGTGCATCGTAAATGAAAAATAGTGGAGCTTTTGATGTTATACACTTGCCCAAAACATTGTATGTATTTTGTGCAAAAATTATTTACAAAATTATGCTACATAATATTGGAAGGAAAATGAGCAATTCTAGTGATGATGTTTGGTAGTATAGTTATTTTTCTTTTAGTAAGATATATAGATTGTTAGGAGTTCATGTTTTTTGAACACAAATATATTAAGTGAATAGAAAATAATATTTATACATGTATTTTTAACACAATTTCTTACATAAATAATTATTATCTTTAAATTTAGAGTCAAGAATAATTTGAGAAAAAAATTATTTTTATTAATAGAGTGTGCGAAATCTAACATGTAAATATGATATTACTTTAAGTGAATGTATGATTTTTTTTCTTTTGTCAAGTTTTCATACGTGAATTAATTTGTTTGAATGCAAAAGAATCGTAAAAAATGAAGAAACATTCAAAACCATAAATATCATAAATAAAAGTTTTGGTAGTTTTAACTTTAAAGAGAAATGAATTTAAAATGTAAAAAATATATATATAATATGAATAATTATAAGAAATAAATGTATTAATTGCATAAAAATATTTACAAAATTATATATCCTACATAATATTGGAGGGAAAGTTGTTGTGATGACATGTGGTGGTAGAGTGACTTCTTTTAATTATATATATATATATATATTGATATATTAAGTGAATATAAAATGATATTTACACATGTATTTTTTATATAAATTATTATTATCATTGAATTTAGAGTCAAGAATAATTTAAGAGAAAATTATTTTTGTAATAAGGTATGCAAAACATAATGTGTAAATATAGTATTAACTTTAAGTGAATGTTTGATTTTTTTTTTTTAAGTTTTCATATGTAAATTAATTTGTTTGAATGCAAAAAAATTGTAAAAAATGAAAATACATTTAAAATGCATAAATATCTTAGATAAATGTTTTGAAAATTTCAACTTTAAAGAGAAATATATTTAAAACGTAAATAAATGTAATGAATGATTATAAGAAATAAATGTTTTTAATTCAGGGTTATATGTGGAAATCGGTTCGATTCTGTTATATGCAAAAATGGCCTCAAGTGAATAAGCCCCCCACCTCGCCAATGGCACTCAGCGAGTTTCATTTTGCCCATCAGAAAGTGGTACAACAAAGATCTTCTCGGCACCATCTCCTGAAGCAAGCCTCGCCTTGCAAGGCAGCGAGGTAGCGAAGTAGCAATGCAGCAAGAAGATCATAAGACAAGTCCGTCAAGCAGCCAATCACCCTACTCGAGCCTGCTATCTCGCCACAGCAATACCAAGCTCGCTATAGCGGTTCCCATGACACCCCCGTGCCAGGAATTCCCACTCAGGATGCCCAACACCTTGCTCGATAAAGCAGCATCAAGCGACGGGTGTAGACAGACATAAGTCTATAGCTGACCAAAGGGGCCCACCCCACAGCCTACATTTTACAGTAGCCGGATTGTAGCCTATTTGTTGTCTTTCTCATTTATATCTTGATGTAACTCAACTGTAGCTTGTAATTAATACATGTGACTCATCCTTCCTCTATAAACAGGATTGCATTGTTAGAAGAGAGGAGGAGGCCAAACTCTATAAGCAGAAACTCTTGTAAAATCATTTCTCATTACATTAATAAAATCTTCACCGTAAATGTAGGAATCCGAAAAAAGGATTTTAGTTGAACCATGTTAAACCCAATGTCTTCTTCCCTACTATTCCCTTCGTCTTTGTTTATTTTGTCGTTCTATTACATTTGAATCAGATACAGGTTTGAGACCCCGAAAGAATCCCTCAGTTGGCTGGAGTTTGGAGCATAACCAAAATCCGACGTCAACATTCACAAAACTTTTGTACAAAAATTATTTAGAAAATTATATATGCTACATATAATATTGAAGGAAAAATGAAAAATTGTGACGTTGACTTGTGAGATGAAATGAGTTCTCTTTTAATAAAATGATATATATATATATATTTTAGTTGATTGATATATTGATTGTTAGAGGGAAGTTTATTAGAAACCAATTTTTTTTATTAATACATGTGTCAAACAACTAGTGATGTAATATAATACATTATAATCTCAATAAATTAATAACTTTGATTAAATAATAATTTTGACTCGTCTCGACTTAGGTCCAATATGTTAAATTAATAATTAGCTAAATTTATAAGATAATACATTTTAAAAAAACAAATAGGTCACACTTAATATATAAATTAATAATTTTCTTGTGCATCAAAATTATATGTATACATAATTTAATTAGAAGACTTTTGTAAAATATGATTTTAATGTTATTAGTTTTCTCTTGAATTTAATGTCTCCTTATACCTTATCTCTAACTTTTCTTATTGCATTAAGAAGTTTTGGTGTAGAATTCTCATTTTGCAAGAGAAAATTGTATAATATAATTGTTACTTGAAATGTATATTCCCGCGAAACTGGCTCTAATACAAAATTATCATTTTCAACTTTATTTTCTTTATTATTTCTTATGGCATTATCAATAACATTAATTATATTTATGAACTTGTTTTGACAAAAATTCAATGTATTTGTATAATCACAAAGTCCAATGTTTTGAAAAAAAATAAAGAATTTCTTGATAAATTAACTTTTTTATTAATTAATGTATAAATTAATAACTTATTGATTAAATAATATCTCGATTAATTATTAAATTTTTATGATCCTAAATATATTAATTTATTAAAGTTTTACTATATTTTTTATTGATACATTGATATCGAAAAGGTCCAAATACAAGATTCCTAACATATTGGTACCTAACCACTAGACCACACATAGAGACAATAAGAATTTGTTCCTCGAGTGGTCCATTTTTTTCTTTATGTTATAGGAAAAATTTGGTCTCAAATAATAAGAAGGTAAAGACCCAGAGAAGATAGAGGACCAGTTAAAAATGGAACAGCTCTCTAAAATTGCACCTCCTCGCTAACTGTGAGGTCAAGATGCAAGCAAGGCCTGAAGCTAGAGAGACAGCTTGTCAGAGTTCGCTTCGCTGGAAGAAAGCCAACAACGACCCCAAGCTGAGCATTTTGATTCATAAGACCAGGCACGTTGCCCAGCCAAAGGCTCAACAAGATAGAATGACAGACAGACTTACATCAGGTCTCAAATCCAACAGACATGTGGGGCCTGCCCTCAAAAAGAAGCCTACAGAAGCTGAATTGTAGAAGATTTTATTATCTTGTACATTTAATGTTTGTAATAATGTGTTTGTAACTTGTAAAATTACCATTGTAACCTTCCACCTTCTATAAATAGAAGGGGGATCCTCGTAGGAGAGGGGCTAAATAAGCTAAGATGGCCATATTGAAACTCTGTAAAAATTATCTTTAGACTAATAAAACTTCGTCATGGCGGTAGGGTCCAATACCGCCCGAATTCAGGCCAACCACGTTATAACACTGTCTGCCATTGCCATTCTTCCTCTCTACCATCTTCATCTCTCATCTCATTTACCAAAAAGCAATTTGAGGTTCAAGAATTTATCTCAATTGGTTAGGGTTTGGCATAACCAGATTCCACCATCAACATTTTAGCGCTAGAAGGAGGGCCTATCTATTTTCTAGATTATTAATCTTCACAATCACAATGGCGAGAGGAAGAACCACCAGGAGTTCAAGTACTCCAGCCATTCAACCGACAAACACTCCCACTGCTGAAGCTCATCACGCAGCAAACTAATGCCTTCGAAATAGAGGAGGCACAAACGTCTTGTCACCTTTAGCCAACACTTGAAAGTATGGTAAAAGAGTTAGTTGAAACTATTAGAGTGCTGGCACAAGCACAAACTCAAGGTGCTCAGAGATAGGAGGAGATTGTGGTACAACTCCAATAGTAGCGTGAGGGGGCTCAGAAGGAGACTCGTGAGAATTGTGATGGTCAGTAATCTGAGGGCTCGCAACAAGCTGAAAGCTTTAGCCCGCAATTCAAAACATGGGACCTTGATGATGGGGGAAATTTTCCGAAGGCTGAAACAGCTAGAGGAGCAACCTCAATTTCAAAATAATCAATCTCGTCATAAGGAAAGCTCACCATTTTCTATGGAAATTGAAATGCAGCCCCTTCTATGGAAACTTAAAGTGCTCACGATCCTATTGTATGATGGGAGCAATGATCCATGTGAACATCTAGGCACATTCAATGTCCAAATGGATCTCTAAACAACTGACGCTCTAGTCAAATGTCACATCTTCCTAGCCATGCTAGGAGGTATACCTCGAGCATGGTTCAGAAGCATCCCGACTCGCAGCGTCAATAGTTAGGAAGAATGTTAAAGAAAATTTATCGATCAATACCAGGCATTGAAAAGGCAGCTTGTGCCCTTTGCTATCTTGCAATGATCTTTCAGCGCAAGAATGAATCACTGAAGGATTATATAGTTAGGTTTAGGCAAGAAGCCAATTCTGTAGAAAATCCTTCAGAGGAGAATATTCTAATGACAATCTCCATAGGACTCTACAAAGATGGAAAGTTATACAAAAGTTTTACAAGTCCCCGATACAAGACCTCACTGAATTCTATGAGTGAGTTGCCAAATAAATAAGATGGGAAGAAACTTTCGGTACTGAAGAGCTAAAGCATAAAGGTGAGACAACCAATGCCCCTCAAAGCAAAAAGAGAAGCGAAGGGAATCAGAATAATGATCCTAGCAATTAGCCCATAAATAGGGCCAAGAGCGCATGACCCAAATACTGAGGTCACTTCAAAAACTATAGTATTTTGTCTAACACACAAGATAGGATCTTTTCTACAAAAAGGAATAAAGAAGATTTTGGAAAACCTCAGCCCATGAGGGGCCCCAACAAGTTCAGGGACCCAAGCAGGTTTTGCGCTTACCATAACAAAAATGGGCATAACACCTCAGAGTGTTGGGCATTAAGAGATGCTATAGAAGACCTCATCAGAAGTGGTCATTTAAGGGACTATGTTGTCCAACCTTTTGAATAGCGAGCTCAGCAGCCCCATTGAAATGTCGATCAGGAGCAAAGGCCATCAATTAGAACAATATTTTGATATTGTCATGTTGTTCAGAAATTAATGAATGATATTCAAATTTGCTTACGATCTTTTAGCAAAATGCTACCCTACTCGAAAAGAAAGCTATCTTATTGATGAAGCTGAAACTCAACAAACCTACCAGCTAATTGGCTAAAATGTCAAGGGATATCATCTTGCTAAAGTGAGGGTACATCCAATGGTGAGACAATGCAAAGCCTACCCCGTCGATACATCCTAAAAAGATAAAGTCATCTGGGGGTGAGACCGCACAAAGCCTACCCTGAGATGAAATAACAAGGATACATCTGAGGGTGAAACAGCATAAAGACTACCTCGTCGATGGGTGAGACGGTGCAAAGCCTACCCCGAGATGAAACAATGCAGATACATCTAGGGGTGAGATAGTGCAAAGCCTACCCTATCGGTACATCCTAATGATATAAAGTCATCTGGGGGTGAAACGATGCAAAACCTACCTCAAGATGAAATAATGCAAATACATCCGAGGGTGAGACGGCATAAAGCCTACCTCATCAATATGTCCTAACAAAATGAAATTCAAAAGATATATCTAAAGGTGAGACAGCATAAAGCCTACCTTGTTGATACATCCTAGCAAAATAAAATTCTAAGGATACATTCAAGGGTGAGATGGCGTGAAGCCTACCTGGTTGATACATCCTAACGAGATAAGATTCTGAAGAATCATCTGGGGGTGAGATGGCGCAAAACCTACCTTGTCGATATCTCAAAATCCAGCGTAGCCAATAGTTCGTTGAGGTGCAGAGGCACTATTAAACACTCAAATCTAGCGAAAAGCCATGAGCTCTCACTATAAAACACTCAAAATCTGGCAAAGAGCTATAAGCTCGATAAGATGCAAAGACATCAGAATAAGCTCAGCTACTTGTCCACTAAGCAACAAAGTTGCCATGGCACAAGCAGTAAAACGTAGCTCTTTTGCGACTAAATGATCGCAGCTTGCATGCGATCTCTCTGTTCAAGTGCAGCTAACATGTGACCTACCTGGATATTGTTTATTGATTTTAAAGGCACTTGGATGCCGAGATTTACTTTACTAACTAAATATGGCCGATTAGTCATCTGAATGTCTTATTCAACTGTTCTTTATAGAAGAAATACATCCAAAGGGTGTAAAGCAACAAAGAAAGTTCATTCATTAAAGGCCTCAGTTGATGATGTTAGGTTTGCTTCAACCAAAAGGGCCGAAATTTGAAAAAATTTTCTAGGGGAGAAAAGGCCATGGACGAAACATACCTTCCAAGATCCGTTGGTTTGAGGTTCCCATGTATTACATACATCAAATTAAAAGCAAGAGTGAGCTAAACGAACCTTTAATCTAGCTCCAAATGCAGTGGAATATGTTGAATCCTCCAGTCACCAAGCAGTCTATGTGTACTACCTCTACTAGAGATCCACGCTGGAGAATGCCTCCAATGGCCTCTACAGCTCCTCTACTTGTGCTAGCAAGTCTTTGGGAGCTGGATGGACTAAGAAGAATGGCCGAACACCACCAGCTTACCTTCTCCCTTTCTAGTTCGATTGAATTGAAACCCATGAGAAATTTTTCTCCTCTTGGTCGAACACTTCAACCAAGCAGAAAGGGAAAAGCTCTGAAGACTCCTTTCGATTTCTTCCCTTCCTCCTCCGGTTTGGCGACGTTGAACACCCGTCAAGGAAGACAGCTCTCACTCGGCCTCTCCTTCTTCACGTGCACGGCCAAGGCCAAAACCAGCCAGCTAAAGGGATAAAAAAGAAAGTCAAAATAACATTGTTTTGGCCAAGCCAGTAAGGCCCAAAACGACGTCATTTCAATGGGTTGAGGAAACATTTTCCTTATTTACAAAATAGCCCCTAAAGTTTCATTAAACTTCAACTCGGCCCCAAGCAATTTCACCAAATTACAATTTAGTCCCTGAATATCAAATATGTCCAAACTTTGGCAATATCATTCCCCATTATGCGTGTGACCCAGTAGGCCCCCGAAATATTGGTAAAAGTCCAAAATGCCCTTCAAACCATTTGAAGGCATATGAAATTAATCCAATTAATTTCCTAATCAATTTCTCCAAATCAATCA
>JANHAO010024431.1:0-11622 GCA_026873985.1 Saraca asoca
TGTGGATGTAGGCAAATTGCCGAACCACGTAAATCTGTCTTCTTGAGTGTATGTTTATTTTTTCTGATTTGTTTATCTTTGATTAAGGGTATTTCTGCACAACATAATGATGTCTAATAATATAATGCTATTTGTAATTTTATTCCATAAAATTTTTCTTATTACATATGTAGCACATATTAAATTATATTAATTTCATTTGGTTGGTTCAAAATGTGGCATGGGTGAATTATTAATAAATAAAAATGAGAATAATAATGTTGTAAAGAATTTAATAAAAGAAACTGTTGATATGGGAAACAATCAAATAAAAGTAGAGATTCAAACTTTAAATGAAAAACTGTGACTTGGGCTATTATGGTATTGTGAAAGGTGTGCACTGCATTTTGGTTCCTTAAGCATAGATTAGGGCTCAAGCAACGTGCACGCCAGATAGGATCAAAGGATTGAGAAATTCTTAACCACTCACTGAATTAATGAAGTTGTTAATTTCATGACACCTACAAATATTAAAATGCAAAAGTCGTAACTGATTTGGTTTAATCCAATGAAACACTTTTGGTAAAAGCTTTTGTAGAGGCTGGAGAGCATTCAGACCTATTAGGAATATATTCCAGTAGCAGGCAATTTGTAAATTGTCACCTTTGCATAAATTCTGAAACTCTCGTTTTGACTAAAGCGAACACCATGACATGTCTACATAATAAGATCAATAATATGCAGTGAAAGTGATCCATTGAGCACTCTTTAACAATTACTTTGGTATTTATGTAAAAATTTTGATAAGTATAATATCAATGTTTTAAAGAAAAGATACATATTTATTTATATAAGTATCGAATATGTTAATTTTCATTAGATACGGTCATATATTTTTGATATATTGATAGTGTAAATGAATCACATTGATTATGTATGTTTGAATTATGCCTTTTGTCATATATTGATTAGATAATTAATTTGTTAAATATTGTTTGATCAATTTTTATGCTCAAATCAGTTTGGGTGTAAGACCTTGCTTCTGGTGTATCTATTTCTTCAATTGATCTTAATCGATCATTTTCATTCTATAAAAATTCAAAATTACACTAAAAGAAAGTATGCAAATTGTTAATTATGTGAACTGTTTTGCAATGTCTCAAAATACAGAGTTTAAAATCTCTATCCCAGGTTTAAGGATGCATATCTTTAAGGATAATGACTAGTGATAACTTTTCAAGAAAAATGCTTAATACATTCTCATTTTAAAATTTATAGATAAATGTTTGATATATACACTTTAATAGATTGTGGGGTTCAAAGAATGATGAAGTTCGTACGATCATATAAGTAAATCTTAAGTGTTTTCAAAAAATATATGTAGTTGAATTGACTCTTTAATGGCTAAAGGATCAGCCAATCAATAACTACATTAATTTAAAATTAATTTACACACCCACCCCTAAAATTTAGTATAATCACACTTTTATCCTTTTTATTTTTAAAAATATACACTACTTTTCTTTTCTTATCCACTTATATATATTTTTTTTATTATTTTAAACATACACTTACCTTCTCTGTTTAAAAAAAAAATAAGAAAGTCAAGTTTAAATTTCTAAAAATAAGATAATATAAGTATAATTATATTAAATCTTTAAGAAAAAATGAACATAACTCGTGGTTAATTGAAAAATGATGAAAGTTCAAATAAGCCATTATAACTGAGATATGTATCTATTTCAGATCAGTATCCCACAAGACCAGTATAGTTCTCACTGATTGTGACTCATAGAGAGAGAATTGCATGCACTCCTATACAGGCAGAAAGGATACTGCAACGTCTGTAACACATAATATTGATCACTTCTCGGTTTCAACAGAGCTGGTTTCATTCACATAGTCTCTCATAAGTCTTGTGTTAGATTCATCGACCATCTGCATCATCAAATCAATCTCATGTTTTTATGACAAGAAATTGAACAAGGTGCTTTATCTGCTACTCCAACTTTCATTTCATATATAGAATTGCAGACCTTGACATTTAGACGTTTCAGGTTGTCCCACTCAAAATCATTTTTGCAGTATGCTGAACGAACCTACATTTATAAACAGTGATAATTTAATCAGAAATTAGTTTATGAGAGAAAATATAAAAAGGCATGTAACTAAATAGATAATTTACTGACCTCCATTATGCGTAGGGCTACTCAGAATCCATGGCAATAATTCTCAGATTTCAGTCATATAAACGAAATTAAATTAAGATATAAGAGAGTAATAATTAAATGTTCAAAAGTAGAATGATAAATTCACTTGCCTAAACCCTTGTGTCTTGATGATTCTCGCATCAGATTGGCACAAAATTTATCACCATCAGTCAAGGAGTTTCTACTCAAGAACTCCATTAATTCATCATATGCTTCAGGATTATAGCTCTGCACTCCCAAATAGCTATTGATAGATGAAGTTATTGCCAAAATAGATAATATACATATTCCCAATCCAAACTAATCAAAGAACTACTAGTAAATATTGATTATTACTCTCTTCATTAAAATTTGAGAGACTGTAGGTTTTGTGTTCCACAATTGGTAATCTCGCCTAAAGGCCTTGAGACACCAACCCATTTCAAGAGTTTCTTATATATTCTGGTTATAACGCTTATTCTTACTCTCATTTAATAAGTGAAGGTTAAGTGCCGATTTTGTTATTCATTTGTTAGTAAGATGCAATAAAAATATGATTTTTCAATTTTCAGCACTTCAGAAAATTCGTGGATCAGAAATACTTATTCTAACAATAACATTTATCCTTATTCTCATTTAATAAGAAGAAATTAATTGTTATTTTTGTTGTTTATATGTCACTTTTGTGGGATTCATGTAGATTATAAATTAAAATTTTCAATTTTTAAGATATAAAAAATTATAATTAATTTCTTCTTACTATTGATAGCAATAAAAACACGTATTATAATCTTTCTGAATATCAGATCAGTTACATCTCATGGAACTGAATATAATTGGTGTTTAGAGCAGCTAGGTTGACTTCTACCAGCTCAGGGAAAAAACCTTTGCACCCAATGTATTTGCAAATTCTAACACAACTATATATTGTATTTTTTAATTGTACATCACAAACTCTTGAAAAGAATCTTTGCTTATACCACAAAGATATGCAACTAAAACTAAATGACAAATGGGCTGCAGATCATATAAAAGAATTTTTTAATCACCAAAGGGATATTTTAAAAGAATTTTATATTTTTAGATGTTAATTTAATTTTTCAATTCAGGAACAAAACAATAAGAAAATCTCAATATATAATTGCTAAAAAAAGTAACAACATATCCAGATAAAATAATCAAAAATAGAAAAAAGAATATACAGAACAAATACAAGAACGGCAGAGTGATGAAAAGAGCAAGCAAAGAGAAGGAATAACCTCAAGCTGTGCAGATACAATCCTAACAGCAATATATGTAAAGAAATTGTGAAGATTGTTGGCTGCCTTTTTCTCAGGCGATGCTTCTCCAAATCCTGCATCTCTTAACACAAGAACACGTTATGTATAATGATATACATATTGTATTAAATTTACACAGAGATAGTAAAAGAGGAATAAGAAGTGAAACCCACCAGGGACATACATCTTCTGGCAGCGAATGCGGGGTACTGGAGAGCTTCTTCGCTTCCATGGCCGCAAGGAATGAGCTCTGCTTCTGCTGCTGGGTTTTGAAGGGTAAACATAAAGGAGTTGAGAAAGAGACAGACTAGTTGCGGCTTCCATGGCTAATTTGCAGAGTGGCTCTAGTTATTTCTTGTAAACACTGGAATTTTGTGCCTAAATCTGATATATTTTGGTGGGTTTTGGTGTCTCTGAAGCCAAAAATATCTACATGGCTTGAATCCATGTTAACAAATATCTTTGAGCTTATGTGGAAAGCTGAAAACTTCTCACTTAAAAGTTTCAACCTCATGGTGGTTCCCACTATTATGTGTAATGATAATTTTCTTCATTTTTTGGAGACGAAGAAACAAATCTTTATTCTGAGATTTATTATTTTAATTATTTTTTTATCTTTTTTAAATTTATATCCTCTGTATCCCATGTGACGAAGGTTCTATGAAATCTGTGAAATCATATGAAAACAGTCAGAGATCTTAAAAACCTTGAAGAGTTATGTCTCCATTTTTTAGCATTATGGTAACCTGATTTATCGGGACTTAATTTTAAGAAATCCAATAATATTAATTAGATATATGAGATTATTGTTATACAGATATTATTTTTCTATACGTTTTTTTTACATATTTTGGACTCTTCTTAACTTGTAAACAAATAACACAAATTTGTTAGCTATAGGTTAAATATTGTTGAGTGAGTATAATATATATTAATAAATTTTGAGACTTTTTGACCATTTCACTCTAAATCAATAACCATTTTCAAGGCATATTAGATAAGTGACACAATTCTTACATCTTTGGTGCATGTTTTATTCTTTTAAAACCTTTGGAATTGTCCATTTGGAGTCACCCTCTCCATCCCTTTTCACCTTGAGCTATGAAGTTATATTATTTATTATCTTCTAATACCATAAATCATGACAAGAAAATTAGAAGAATGGTTCAACCTAATACAACAAAACATGACGCCAGTGGCAACCATAAAGTTGCACATATAGAAATGAAGCACTATCTTTTCAAGTCTCTGAATATATTCTTCAAACCCTTTCATTAATCTCCTTTGTCAAAAATGACTAAACCACGAATCAAATTCTCCATCTTTCAAATCCTTCTGTGTTTTTGTCTTAGAGCAGAAGCCAGTTGCAGGTCTGGTTGCAATCTAGCTTTGGCATCATACTATGTTTGGGAAGACTCAAATCTCACTTATATTAAGAACATCTTTGGCCTACAAATCTCCGAGATTCAAAAATACAATCCAAATATCACAAACCCAGATTTCCTTCTTAGTTCTTCAAGAATCAATATACCCTTTTCATGTGATTGCTTGAACGGTGACTTTTTAGGCCACACTTTCTCTTACCTAACACAGCCTGGTGACAACTACATCAAAATAGCTCTGAGGGCATTCTCCAACCTTACCACGGAGGATTGGCTGCGCAAGGTGAACACTTACAAGGATAGCTACATACCAGCCGACGTTAATATCAATGTCACCGTCAATTGTTCCTGCGGTAATAGACATGTGTCAAAAAATTATGGATTGTTCTTGACGTACCCGCTACGCCCCGGCGAGAACTTGCCGGAGGTTGCGGCGGTCAGCGGCGTTCCGGCGACGGTGGTGGAGAGGTATAATCCGGTATCTAATTTCAGTGCTGGGAAAGGATTAGTGTTTGTGCCGGCCAGAGGTTAGTGACAGTTACTGTCTTTTTCTATGATGGAATAGGGAAGATATTAATAATTGCACCTTGGTATAATAATAATAATAATAATAATAATAATTTTTTTTTTCATAATAGTATGATAATAAAATTAAGTATTGACAATGACTTAATTTTTGGTTTTTTCAATTGACTTTTGGTGTACATGAAGTTGATCCAATTGTCATAGGTTGATGTAGTTTGGCCAATTCTTTGTTTTTTTAAGTAAGATATTCATTTTAAAAAAAGATATATTTAGAATTACAGAACATGAGATTATTTGTCTAAATTGAATTATAACAACTTAATTAGTTTGATATCTATTTACAAGATTAAAATTTTTTAATTCAAATTTAAGAAATTAAATTATCAAATGCTCGAATCTGATTTTTGTTAATATAAATGATTTTTGCAATAGACATAATATAAATTTGTAGTTCAAAGACCCTTTTTTTTTTTTTTTGTCTTTTCATTAGTATCATCATGTTTCGATAATATTTTTCTTGCTTAATTAATTTTTAAATATGTCATTAGAATCATTCATAATCTGAAAAAAAAGAGGCTAGTCAACAAGACGGTACCCTTTTTAGATGCTCCTTTTGAATTTTGAGATGCTCTTTTTCTTTTTTTAAATTTCATTTTGCTTAAATACTCAATTTAATACACTTAATTTGTTAATACTTAATAACAATAGTTACTGATAAATAAAGCCCAAGGGCTTAATCTGCGGAACAAAATAAGGAAAAGAAGATATTCTTGTCAACACATTACCCCTTAGATAGTTGATCGCTCCTATTCAATCTGTTATACTTCGTTATATATATATATATATATAATTGTCAAGAAAAATATATATTTTCCTTTTTCTCAATGGAAAAAAGAGCTAGGAAAGTAGGTTCAGATTAAGAATATTCCGGTATATGAAAAACATCAATATTAAATAGAGAGATATGAAATCTGAGAATATTTTATCAAAAAAAGTACAGGTCATATTTGTCACTTTCTTTGATTTTTATATCATGTTTGTCACGTTCGTATGATTATTTAATTTAATGGATGAATGTAGAACAGAATTCTAATAAACACCGTGAACTATGGGAATTGTTGAAGTGAAGAAAATTTCTGAGGAAGAAAACAGATGTATTAGGCCTGAATTGCAATGAAAGTTGTCACTTTCTTAACACTATCTACATATTGCAATCATACTGTTGATGAAAACAACCTTATTATTGTGGATGACTTGTAAAACAACTGTAAGATTTGTGGGTCATTTCATGTGAATTACGAAGAATTTAACTTCTTAGAGATTGAATCATCATTAAATTATTTTTTAATTTTAAAATAAATAAATTAAATAAAAATATAAAATTTTATGTAAAAAGACAATCAAACAATAAAAATATTTAATATCTAAAAAAGTTGAATTCTCCATAAAATTATTCTTTTAAGATACTGTTTCTCCTTCTTTGATTTTGAGTTTTAGGTCATGCTGTTATATTTCTAAATGAAATAATTTTAAATTCATAGCAGAAAGAATAAGACCATTTTTTTTTCCACCGTATGAATGTGGCATTTTGATCATTACTCTTGTTATTTGAAAGATTAAGATATGGGTCATCTAACCTTAGTGGAGTTCAGCCCAAAAGATGACAAGATCCAACACCCCAAAAGACAATACACAATTGGGCCTGAATTGAGTTGAGCCCAGCTAAACTGGGATACATCATTTTGTTGGGGGAATATGTCATGCTGACAAAATTTTTGCATATTGCACTTATATTTGTTTTCTAACTAGACATACATCGATTTAAGTTAAATTTTGAACCCATTTGTTTTAAAATGATCGTGTAACAATGTGTGAGTAGATTTGTAAATAGAAGAAAGTGCAATTAATAATACTACTCCATTAGTATGGTAACTAATAAATTTAGCTTCTAACATGTTGGAGTCTGCTAAAGCTTAGCTAACTTATATTTTGTTAACTTGGATTATATTTGGCAGATGAGAATGGAAATTTTCCTCCACTGAAGCTGGAGTAAGTTGTAATTTATTCTTCATTGGTTTTCTATTCCGTGTGCCCCCATTGGGCCGGAAGTTTCTCCAGATTGTCTGAAAAGTTTATACCTTTTGTTTCTTTCCCTTTTGCAGTTCAGGTTTGGATCTTGTCCTGACTGCTGCTTCATGAATGCTTTCAACGTGGAGGGCAATTATGTCACCATCTATAATATAATATGCTAACATTGTGATATTGTCAACATATATATAGGAATTTCTGGTGGGGCCATTGCTGGCATAGCCATTGGAGGAGCTGCTGCAGCCTTAATTTTGGCACTTGTTTTATATCTCGGACTATATAAAAGGAAAAAGGTGGCTGAGGCATCTCTTCTACAAGCAGCATCTGAAGACCAATATATTCAACTTGGACATGGTCAATGTTCCACTTTCTCCATATATTCCTTGTTAATTTGTTGTTGAAAATGAAAGTATAGTTCTTAATATGTAAAGTTTTTGTGGGGATGATTTTTTTTTTCTAATTAACGGATTTAGGTTCTGGAAGCAGCTTGAAGAAGATAACAGAATCTGTTGATGGTGCTTCTCCAAGATTGACAGGTATTACAGTGGACAAGTCAGTGGAGTTCCCATATGAGGAGCTTGCCAAAGCTACTGATGACTTTAGCTTGGCTAATAAGATCGGCCAAGGCGGCTTTGGATCCGTTTTCTATGCTGAACTTCGAGACGAGGTCTGTAGTCCTGTAATCTTACTGTTATAGTAGAGCTATCTCTTCTCATTCGTGGATTTAGGCATTGCTCACGTTATTATGTGCGGCTGATAATCTAAAATTATTATAACTAAAAATGTGTAGCACTCCAGAGTGAGTAAAACTAAAATGGTTGCCCTTTTTCAATCTTGATTCTTTTTCCAGAAAGCTGCAATTAAGAAAATGGACATGCAGGCATCAAAAGAGTTCCTTGCTGAACTGAAAGTTCTAACACATGTTCATCACTTGAACTTGGTATGAAGTTTTCCCTGAAGTCATTTTTTAGTTTCCATACTGATAGCAACCATCAAGTTAAGGAAAATGCTACTTGCATTGCCGCCATTTACAATTTGCACACATGGCATGGTAAATTCCAAGTCAAACTATACCACATGTTTTAAAGCAAGTTTGATTAGGTTGACTCAGAATAACGTGTGTAATTATAAAAGGAGTTGTGAATAGTGGTTGCGCAACTAATGCTACTCTCAATTTTATTATCTTTGCCAAGATATTAATGTTTTGTTACTTCATAGGCAGAATTATAATTCTTTGAACTTGAAATTCCATGCAGGTACGCCTGATAGGATATTGTGTTGAGAGCTCCTTGTTTTTAGTTTATGAATACATTGAGAATGGCAATTTAAGTCAACATTTACGTGGCTCAGCTGGTATAAAGATAACACCTATCTCACAATTTTAAATTCTTGACACCACATTGTTTCCAAGACTTGGTTAATATTTTTTGCTTTTAGGGAGAGAACCACTGACATGGCCAGCTAGAGTTCAAATTGCACTTGATGCAGCAAGAGGACTAGAATACATCCATGAACATACAGTTCCTGTCTACATCCACCGTGATATCAAATCTGCAAACATTTTGATCGACAAGAACTTCCGGGGAAAGGTTCCAAAGTTCTGCTCTAGCGTTTAAAACTTGAAATTCAAAAGGATTTTTAAATGTGGACTCTTAACTTCTTCACAGGTTGCAGATTTTGGTCTTACGAAACTGACTGAATACGGAAGTTCTTCCTTGCAAACACGTCTAGTGGGTACATTCGGCTATATGTCTCCAGAGTAAGAATTGTACTTGTGCTTTTCTTTCGAATATTTTCTTCAAGTTACATTGTTTGGTATATGTTTATTTAATTGGAAGGGAATACTCAAACAACTTCAATGAGAATTATCAGGAAAATGCAAGCAAAGTAGTTTAGGAAAGTCAATTAATGGGCTACAGGAATTGGGATATAATTGTTGCTTTAGTACCAGCCTTTTTGACTCCACTAAAAAAGGCTGTCTAGAAGAAGATAGTTTTCCAAGGATTAACTGAAAAAGAGCATGATATTAATGTTAACGTAGAGTTATAACTTCTCAGTAAAGGGAAAGACGGGGGCAAAAAGCTATAAGTTGGTCTGGCTGTTGTCAACTTTTCTCTCAAACATCATAATTGCAGGTGGAACACAGACAATTTGTTCCAACTTCCATGATATCTTTTGATTAAGATCGGATAACTATAGTAGTTATTCTATTTACACTGAATATGGGGTCTGTATGCGGGTCACCTTGACTTTTCTAATTCATTTTTGCTCTCCAACTATACAAAATATGCTTCAAATTCTTATTATGGAGTGATCAATATTCTCATTTTAAGATAAGAGAGATAGACCTATACAGTGAAATTTACAATTATTTTGATCCTACAAATTATAGGACTCAAACTTATACTTTTTTCTTATTCTATAAATAAGATAAAATATTTTCTTAAAATCTAATTTAATTAGGTATGTGGTTTTGAGTTGTCCCTTGCAAGTTGTATTTATTATTTACCTTGAGTCACAAGGCATCCAGAAACAATTATTTGACTGAGGGTGGTACTTTTGTGCAGATATGCACAATATGGGGAGGTTTCACCTAAAATAGACGTGTATGCTTTTGGAGTTGTCCTCTATGAACTAATATCAGCCAAGCAAGCTATTGTCAAGACAAACGAGCTTGTGAATGAATCAACTGGACTAGTTGCCTTGGTTAGTTTTCCTTGCCTCTCTAAGTTCATAATAGTGATTTTAACCTTAAAATATCCTTCAAAGTTCTCTACTTATCTTTCAATTTGATGAAATGCAGTTTGAAGAGGTCCTTAGTCAGCCAGATCCAAAAGAGGATCTCCGGAAGCTTGTTGATCCAAGGCTTGATGACAACTACCCTCTTGACTCCGTGTTTAAGGTGCGTCTTGTCTTATTAATCAGTTTTACTGTATATGTGATGGAGGAGGGTCCCATACACAATTGTGAAGGACCTTTTTTCCATAAAGTAAAAGGCTATGATTGATCAGTTTGATTGTATAAATAGAACAACTCGTAAAATACAAAGGATTAGAAAGATAAATTAATAGTGATTTTTGGTTGTTTTGCATGCAGATGTCTCAGCTAGCCAAAGCTTGCACACATGAAAATCCTCAGCTTAGGCCAAGCATGAGATCAATAGTAGTTGCATTAATGACACTTTCATCCTCAACTGAGGATTGGGATGTTGGTTCCTTCTATGAAAACCAAGCTTTAGTGCACCTTATGGCAGGAAGATAAATTGAAGATTGTAAAAGCTATGAGCCATAGCAAATTCCCTCTTGATGGGGTCAAAGTTTCCCTCAAACTAGCATTATTACTCTTGTCATCTGTGTACTTGTACATATAAAAATAAAAATAGTTCCATTTTCTACCATCTTGTCTTTTTCTCTTTTCTGGTAACGTGGTAATCAAAGAGGAAAAACTGACATGTCATTACAGTAAGGTTTGTAAGTAAATTTCATGTTCAACTATATATATATGCCAATTTGTAAGAGCTTCTTCTTGGAGTTCTGATCTGATCCACCTACCTGCCAAGGATACTCATACACCAATAAATGATAGTGTCTTTGGGGAATTTATCCAAAGTATTTATAAAGGATATCCATGGCTTCACAGTACATTGTTATTAATTGTACAATGAATTGAAGCAGGACACACTGTAGGCCGTAGCACAGCAAGAACAAACAAATATATCAAGAAATTCAAGGAATTGGTCTTGTTTGCTTAGACAAAGGTATCAATTGTTAATGTGTCCAAGAGAAGGAAAAGGACATCAAAAAAATGTTGGTTGAGTTAGACGCTCATTGCATTTTTCACTCCCTTTCAGACCCAGACTGTGAAAAAATTCATACCCTAATTTCTTCACAATGACCCATAATCTTTTGCAGCATAATAGATAGCATCAATTTGATCATTTAAAGCAAAATATCAATAAGTACACGTATTATTATTTATGTGAGATTCATGTCTTTTTACATTAATTATTAATTAATATTTATAATTAATTGTTTGAATATATATAAAAATAATTTTATTGTTTAAAAAATCAATCACATGTTCTGAGCAAGTTAGATAATTTTGGATTCTTTCTTTGATTTAAAGATGAAGTGTATCCTTGACTAGAAGCTCCTAAAACCAATGAGGGTCACTTTTGGT
>JANHAO010024432.1:0-11632 GCA_026873985.1 Saraca asoca
AGAAAATAGAAGAAGTAGAAGAAGAAGATGATGAAGAGGAATATAAGAGAAAAAGAAAAGTAAAAACAAGAACTTCTAAATTAAACTTGCAAACTCTTAAAATTGGAAACAAGAAAACTAAAAGAACTATATAAAAGAAAGCTTAAAACAAGGGAAAAGAGAGAACTAGCCTAAACCTAAAAGAAGGATTCTAAAACATAACAAAGCATATGCTATGGTATGACTAAAATTGATTACAAAGGGCCCTATTTATAGCCTTTTTTTTGCGTTCACCATGGCTATGCTTCATAAAATGGGTTAGGTGTGCTTCATGAGAAATGATTTATCAATTTGGCCACGTCAGCTTGTAACACGGCGTGTTACGTGTTGTTTCTTCATGAATTCTTCGTCAGGCTTTGCAGCACGACCGTGCTATGTGTAAGGCCTTCAAATTCTTCAATTTTTCTTCCCGAACTTTTTTGCAGCTCCTAACACAACCTGGGTGTGTTCCATAGCACGACCGTGCTAGGTGATTTCTTCACTTTTTCATTGATTTTTGCTTGTTTCTTTGCATAACTTCTTCTTCTTTCTTTTCCTTGATCTAGATGCAACTTCATTCTCTGAATTCCTTCCTTCTTTTCAGTCTTTTTCACCATCCTACATGAAAAATAAAAATCGAGAGCACTATCTAGGACAAAACATAAAATTAAGGTAAAAACACTAAGAAAACATAAAATACTATTAACAAAATAGACTAAAACTATCTTATTTTTATGTATTTTTTCCCATTTATTAGTTTGTTCTAGGAAAAATCACTGGCCGAGTATGGGAAGACAGTAGGAGTAGAGTTGTTGGTCTTCCTACTAGTGGGAGTTTGCCTTCTGGTTTAGTCGGCTCATCACTTTCTTGCTGGAATGGTAGTATTAGGCTTTTAGGCTTCTTGCCTTTGTTTCTACATTTCTTCTTCATTTGATGTAATTTTACCTTATTGAGGTCTTTTGGTGTAAAAGCTCTTCCATGTAGCTTCTGAAAGTTGTATTGGATGCTTTGTGCATCATTGCATGTACACTTCTGATGATTAATGAAATGTCCCTTTGGCCAATCAACTGCATTTTTAGCTTTATGTTTTTCGTTTAGTTACCTTTTGCAAGTGAGAATCAGGTCGCATGTGAGCTATGACTGATGAGGGCTCATACATGATTTGTGATTTTCTAGCTGCATGTTAGTTGTGAGTATCTGCATTGCATGAAAGCTGCAACGAGTTTATTTTAATGTCCTTGCGATGTAATGAGCTAGTTGCTAGATATATGATTTGAGTGTGCTGTCAAGGTAGGCTCTTGGGCCGTCTTACCCTCGATTTTGTTTTACTATAGCAAGATGATAGCTTGTCGCTAGGCGGGATCGCATGTTTGTACCATAGCAAGCTTGTTGCTTAGATTCTCATAATCATGTTGCTCAATGAGGCAATAAGCCCATTGCTCAATGAGGTAGCAAGCCTATTGCTCAGTTTCACAGTAAGCTCATTGCTCAATGAGGTAACAAGCCCGTTGCTCAGTGAGGCAGTAAGCCCGTTGCTTAGTCTCACAACAAGCTTGTTGCTCAGTGAGGTAGCAAGCTTATTGCTCAGCCTCACAGAAAGCCCGTTGCTTAGTATTAGGCTTTCAGGCTTCTTGCCTTTATTTCTACATTTCTTCTTCATCTAATGTAATTTTACCTCATTGAGGTCTTTTGGTGTAAAAGCTCTTCTATGTAGCTTTTGAAAGTTGTATTGGATGCTTCGTGCATCATTGTCTGTATACTTCTGATGATTAATGAAATGTCCCTTTGGCCAATCGACTACATTTTTAGATTTATGTTTTCTATTTGGTTGCCTTTGGCAAGTGAGAATCAAGTCGCATGTGAGCTACGACTGATGAGGGCTTGTACATGAGTTGTGATTTTCTAGCTACATGCTAGTTACGGGTATCTACATTGCATGAAAGCTACAATGAGTTCGTTTTAATGTCCTTGCATCGTAATGAGCTAGTTGCCAGATATATGATTTGAGTGTGCCATCGAGGTAGGCTCTTGGGCTGTCTCACCCTCAATTTTGTTTTATTATAGCAAGATGATAGCTCGTCACTAGGTGGGATCGCATGTCCATACCACAGCAAGCTCGTTGCTTAGATTCACACAATCCTATTGCTTAATGAGGCAACAAGGCAACAAGCCCGTTGCTCAGCGAGATAGCAAGCTCGTTGCTCAGCCCCATAACAAGCTTATTGCTCAATGGTCAGGGAATTTGTATTCTTGATCCTAGTATGTGGGATATGTTTTGCTTCGAATGTATCAACGGGGTAGGCCTCACACTATCTCACCCCTAGATGAATCCTTGCAATGGTGGAGTGAAAACTTACTATTTGGATAGTGCTTTTTTGGCCAATCGGCTGTAAATTATATTGATTCAGCATAGAACGATTAATACAACTTATCGTCATTGATTTTGAGAAAATGTTATAGGATTAGAATATGGTCCTGATGGAGGGTTCCGGCTTTTGGCTAGTGATTTGCTGAGCCTATTGAGTGCGTTGCTCTAGCGGTCTTATCACGTAATCCTATAGTCAGCCTCTTTTGATGAGGTCTTCGATGGCATCTTTCAGTGCCCAACATTCTGAGGTGGTGTGTCCAGCCTCATTGTGATAAACACAAAATCTGCTTGGATCTCTAGACTTGGTGGGTACCCTCATTGGTCAGGGCCTTTTGAAGTCCTTATTGTGCCTTTCTATGGAAAAATTTTTATCCTGTATCTGACAGGATGCTGTAGCTTTCGAAATGACCTCTAGGTCGATGGGGCTTTGCCTTCTTTACAAACTGAGGAGAGGGGTCATGACTACGACTCTTGTCATTCCTCTTTTTGCATGCAGTGGGACCACTGGTGTCCATTTTCTGCTTGGGTTCCTCTATTTCGAAAGTTTCTTCCCATCTTATTTGTTTGGTAGCTTGTTCGTAGAATTCTGTGAGGTCTTGAGCTAGGGACTTGTAGAGTCTTCTGTACAACTTTCTGTCCTTGTGAAGTCCCACTGAGATGACTGTTAAGATGCTTTTCTCTGATGGATTCTCCATGAAGTTGGCCTCATGCCTGAATCAGGCTATACAATCCTTTAGCGATTCGTTCTTGTGCTGGAAGATCATTGTAAGATGGCAAGGAGGCATGAGCTACCTCTTCAGAGCTCAGTACTAGTCAATGAATTTCCTTTGGCATTCTTCCTAATTGTTGATGTTACGAGCTGGGAGGTGTCTAAACCATGCCTGGGATACTCTTCCTAAAGTGGCAAAAAAAACACGGCATTTCACCAGGGGATCAGTTGTTTGAAGGTCCATTTAGACGTTGAACGCATCCAGGTGGTCGCTTAAGTCACTATTCCCATTGTACAACAGTATAATGGGCGCCTTAAGCTTCTGTGGGAGAGGCTGGGTCTTGATCTCCACAGAAAATGATGAGCTTTCCTTGTAGTGAGGTTGATTGTTTTATGGTCGTGGGCATCCTTCTAGCCTTTTAAGCCTTTGGAGGACTTCTTCCATTACCAGGTTTTGTGTTTCAGGCTGAGGGGTGGGGCTTTCTTCTCGTTGTGAGCCCCTCAGTCGTTGACTGTCACGATCTTCATGAGTTTCCCTCTAAGCCTCTTTATGAAGCTACTAGAGCTGTGTCATAATTTCTCCTTGTCTTTGTGTGCTCTGAGCTTACGCCTGGACCAATGCTTTAATAGTTTCAACCAACTCTCTTACCATGTTTTTGTGCACTGGCTGGGCGTTTATGCCTCCTGAGTTTCAGGGACAACAGTGGAATGCTGGTGAACCCCTATAGTAGAGGTGTCCACTGGTTGGAGGACTGGAGTGGTTGAACTCCAAGTGGTTCTTCCTCTTGCCATTGTAGCTGCAGTGACGAATACATCAGGAAAATAGATGTAGAAAACAAATGGGCCCTCTTTCTAGTGCCAAAGATGTTGACGATGAAATTTGGTTCATGCAGGGAGCCCAAACTTTGGCCAATAGATATGTGTAGTTCGTATGCCTCAAGCTATTTCTTGACCTGAAGGAAGTGCAAACTAGGAGATGATGAAGGTATTGAAGAGGAAGAAAGAGGGCGGCGTACATGTAATGTTTAACATGATTCGACTAAATTCGAATGATACTGAACCCTACATCCACGGCGGAGCTTTTATTAATATTCAAAGAGAGATGTTTACAGAGTTTTGGCATACAAGTCTTCCGGCTTCTTCCCCTCTTCTAACAATGTATTCCTATTTATAAAGGAAAGAAGAGTTACATAAAATAATTACAAGCTATAGTTGTGTTACATCAAGAAATAAATGGAAAAGATAAATAGGCTCCTACAATTCGGCTGCTACAGGCTTCTTTCTGTGGGGTGGGCCCTTATTGTCAGCTGTAGACTGGCATTTGTATGCATCAGCCAATCGATATTACTTTATCGTGTGAGATGTTTGCTATCCTGAGCTGGGGTTCCTAGCTCAGGATCGCTGTGGATGATTGTTGTAGCGAGCTCAGTGTCGCTATAGTGGACCAGCGAGCCCAAGCAGGGTGGTCGACTGCTTAGCGAGCCAATCTTGTGATGACTTTGTTGTGTCACTTTCTGATAGTAAGCGAAGTGGAGCTCGCTGGGTGTCCTTAGTGAGCTGGGTGATTTAGCCTCTACTGGGCCTGAGTTTGTCTCATTCTCTTAAGGCCATTTTTCACCTATAACAGGTTGCTTCTGAGAAGTTTCTTTCTCCTTGGTCAAGGTAATGGGTTGTGTTGATGGTGAAATTTGATTTTGTCAAATCTCAGTTAATTGAGATCAGTCCTTGAACCCTAAACTACCTTCTAGTGAATGAAATGAGAAATGAAGAAGATGGTAGAGAGGAAGAAGAGTAATGGAATGCAGTATTTTTATCGTGGTTCAGCTAAAATCAAGCAGTATTAGTTCCCACATCCATGATAGCTTTTATTAATCTAAAGTGAATTTTACAAAGTTTTGGTATAGTCATTTTAGCCTGTTCTAAAAAGATCTTTCTCCTTCTATTTATAGAAAGTGGAAGGTTACAAGTGTAATTTTACATGTAGTAAATAAGTTACATCAAATATTAAATGTACAAGACAATTCAATCTTTTGCAAATCAGCTCTTGCAAGCTACTTTCTGTGAGGTGGCCCTCTTGTCTATATGCTGATGTAAGCTTGTCTAGTGCTCCATCTTGCTGAGCCTTCTCTATCTCATTAAGCTTTTAGCTGGGCAATGTGCCCATCTTTACAAGTTAAAACACTTGGCTCGGGTCATTGTT
The DNA here is from genome assembly GCA_026873985.1 of Saraca asoca. Lineage (NCBI taxonomy): Eukaryota > Viridiplantae > Streptophyta > Magnoliopsida > Fabales > Fabaceae > Saraca > Saraca asoca. Next base: position 5,296 of record JANHAO010024432.1, read on the forward strand.
GGCTTTCTTCTAGCGAAATGAGCTTTGCTCTTAGTGAGGTGAGCTCCAGTGAGCTGTTTCTTTGGCTTTGGGCTTTACTTGCATCCTGACCTTGTGATTTAGCTAGGTGGTGCAATCTTAGCATGTTGAGTTGTCCTTAGCTGGTTCTCAGTCTCTGCTACACTTGTGCTTTTTTATTATTTGAGATCAGATTTTGCCCATAATATAAGGCCCTTAACTCTCAGTTTGCTTTGCAGACTGGGAGTTGTAACTTTCCTGAGGCCTTGTTTGTAGTTTCAATCAAAGTCTTTGCATTTAGACTATCATATTGTCTTTTCTATCTTTTAGACTTTCATTTCATCTACTTTAGGCCATACCTCTTACTGTGCATAATTTATACTTTGGACCATCCGATTTAAGATAGCCAATTGTCCATTGGGTCTTTCACTGAACCCGAACCAATTTATAAAACTTGAGAAGCTTTTCTTGCTTCTTCATGGAATGGATTGATGGAAGCTTTAATTAAGCCCCCAATGTTTCTATTGGTTCAGCTTCTGATGAAGTATTTTGAAGTGTGCATGGCCTACTACAAAAGACTACGAGGCATGGATGGCCTACTACATGTGACTCCCCTAGATAACTCTTTATGCTGGCTATAGGAGTCTTATGTAGATCTTGGATTATCTCTTCATGATTCTTTTGTGAGATTTAGCCTTGCCAGCCAGACTCCTGTGTGCTTTTTGAGTTGCTCTAGGCACAGGCCAAGAAAGGAGCCGTTGGTTGAGGAGGGATATAAGAAGAAAAAGATTGAAGAGTAGTCATGCTCATCGGTTCTTTGGCCGATCAGAGTTCGTCTCTTGGGGGCCAGCTCTCTTCTTCTTTGTAGAAGCGATAGTTGTAGGCTTTATGCTTTTATTTCTGTATTTCCTATCCTCTGATGTAATTTTACCTCATTGAATGAGGCCTTTAATGAGTGAGTTTTCTTTGTAACTCTTAGGCACTACATGGAATGCCTTGTATATTGCTAATTGTAATTTGAATTCTTGCAAATTAATGAAGTACTTCTTTGACCAATTGGTCATATCCTTGGTAGCAAATTTTAGCATTTGTTTGCCTTGATTGATGATGAGTAATATTTAGGTGGGATGTACATAAGTTGTGCTTGGAAAAAAGGATCACATGTGAGCTGCACTCATTTGGTAGCATGAGAGTTGTAATAGATTTATTTTAATGCTTTCAGGCCTAAATGAGCTTAATGCTCTTTATTAAATTTTGAGTGTTTAGTAGTGCCTCCACACCTCAGTGAGCCCCTAGCTTATTACTGGATTTTGAGTATTTAATAGTTCCTCTACACCTCAACGAGCTCATGTCTCATTACTGGATTTTGAACATTTAATAGTGCCTCCGCACCTCAGTGAGCTCTTAGTTGCGCTAGATTTTGAGTATTTAACAGTGCCTCCACACCTTAGCAAGCTCTTGGTTATGCTAGATTTTAAGTGTTTAATAGTGCTTCCACACCTTAGCAAGCTCTTGGCTTATTGCTAGATTTTAAGCGTTTAATAGTGCCTCCACACCTTAGTGAGCTCTTGGTTATGCCAGATTTTAAGTGTTTAATAGTGCTTCTATACCTCAGCAAGCTCTTAGCTTATTACTGGATTTTGAGTGTTTAATAGTGCCTTCATACCTCAGTGAGCCCTTGGCTACACTAGAGTTTGATATTAATATAGAATAGCAACATTTCATTGGAAATAATTAGACAGAAATCTAAAATGCTTTCATTAACTTTAGTATGATATTACAGGATTAGAATATGGTTCTAACAGATGGCTCTTGCTCCCGATTAGCAGCTTGTTAAGTCTGTTGAGCTTGCTGCTCTGATGGGCTCACCACATAATCCTATAATCGACCTCTCCTGATGAGATCTTCTATGGCATCCTTTGTGTCTATCATTCTGAAGTATTGTACCTAATTTCATTGGGGTAGGCACAGAATTTATCTTTATTTCTCTTGAACTTACCAGGAATTAAGATGGGCTTGGGCTTCCCAAAGTTCTCCTTGCCTCGCTCTATCGTAAAGATCCTGTCTTACGTATCAGATAGAATGCTATCGCTTTCATAGCGACCATGAGGTTGGGGTTGCTCATTCCTACCCATCTTTGCGAGCTAGCTACTGGGGCCGTAATTTTGGTTCTCCTCACCCCCTTTTTGCTCTGAGGAGTGGAGGCCATCTCGCCCTTATGCGTGAGCTCTTCCATGCCGAAGGTTTCCTCCCATCTTATTTGTTTGGTAGCTCACTCATAGAATTCAATGAGATCTTGAGCCAGGGACTTGTAAAGGCTTTTGTATAACTTTCCATCCTTGCGGAGTCTCATTGAGATTGTCATTAGGATGCTCTCATCTGAGGGATTTTCCACAGAGTTAGCTTCATGCCTGAACCTGGCAATATAATCCTTTAGCGATTCATTCTTATGTTGAAAGATCATTGCAAGATGGCAAGGAGGTGTGAGTTGCCTCTTCAATGCTTGGTACTGGCTGATGAATTTCTTTTGACATTCTTCCCAACCATTAACACTACGAGCCAGGAGGCTTTTGAACCATGCCCAAGGTATGCCTCCTAATGTGGCTGGGAAGACATGACATTTGACTAGAGGGTCAATTGTTTGAAGATCCATCTAGACATTGAATGCATCCAGATGGTTGCATGGGTCATTGTTTCCATCGTACAGCAGGACCACGGGCACTTTAAGTTTTTGTGGAAGGGGCTACATTTCAATTTCCACAGAGAATGGCGAGCTTTCCTCATGATGAGGTTGATTGTTTTGAGAATGGGGGCATTCCTCTAGTTGTTTTAGCCTTTGGAGAACTTTCTTCATTACCAGGTCCTGCATTTTGGATTGTGGACTAGAGCTTTCAGCTTGTTGTGAGCCCCCAGATTGCTAGCCATCATGATTCTCACAAGTCTCCTTTTGAGCTCCCTCATGCAACTACTAAAGCTGTGCTACAATCTCCTCTTGCCTCTATGCACCCTGGGCTTGTGCTTATGCTAGTGTTCTAATAGTTTTCGCCAACTCTCTTACCATGTTCTCAAGTACTAGTAGTGGTTGATGAGGCATTTGCACTTCTTCAGTTTCAGGTGCAACGGTAGGCTGACGGTGAGCTTCAACAGTGGGAGAGTCTGCCGGCTAAATGATCAAAGTGCTTGAGCTTCTAGTGATTCTTCCTCTCACCATTGTAGCCAAATAGAAAAGCAATTCAGAAAGAAGATATGCCATTCCTCTAGTGCCAAAATGTTGATGGTGAAATTTGGTTCTGCCAAATCTCAGTCAACTGAGATCAGTCCTTGAACCCCAAACTAGCTTCTGGTGAATGAAATGAGAAATGAAGAAGATGATGAAAATGGTAGAGAGGAAGAAGAGTAATGGAATGCAATGTTTTTAACATGGTTTGGCTAAAGCAAGGCAGTACTAGTCCCTACATCTACGGTAACTTTTATTAATCTGAAGTGAATTCTACAGAGTTTTGGTATAGTTATTTTAGCTTGTTCTACAAGGATCCTCCTCCTCCTATTTATAGAAGGTGGAAGGTTATAGATGTAATTTTACATGCTATAAATAACTTACATCAAATATTAAATGTACAAAATAGTTCAATCTTCTACAGATTGGCTCTTATAGGCTACTTTTTGTGGGGTGGGCCCCTTGTCTATATGTTGACGTAAGCTTGTCTTGTGCTCCATCTTGCTAAGCCTTCTCTATCTCATTAAGCTTTTGGCTAGGCAATATGCCTGTCTTTATGAGCTGAAACACTTGGCTTAGGGTCACTGCTGGCTTTCTTCCAGCAAAGCAAGCTTTGCTCTTAGCAAGGTGAGCTCCAACAAGCTGTTTCTTTGGCTTCAGGCTTTGCTTTCATCTCAACCTTGCAATTTAGCGAGGTGGTGCAATATTAGTAAGCTGAGCTGTCTTTAGCTAATTCTCAATCTCTGCTGGGCTTTTGCTTTTCTATTATTTGAGATCAAATTTTGCCCATAACAAGTTGCTTATGAGAAGTACCTTGCTCTTTGGTCAAGGTAATGGGTTACTTTTGAGAAGTACCTTGCTCCTTGGTCATGGTCATGGGTTGCTTCTTCTTCTCAACTTTTTCAAACTTTACTTTCTTAAATTGCTTAAGCAACCTAACACTTGACCTTGCTTGGTAGTTACCAAAACTAAAACCTTGTCTCTTATTAGGACTTTGGTCCTTCTTGTTAAGAGTAAAATGTTTTACCTTACAGTTTGCTCCCTTGTTTATGGTTGCTTGATGGATGAATAGTTGCACGAATTCATGATTGTTATCCTACAATATTAAATCCTTAAGAAAACATTTAAAAGACTAAACAATATTAAAACTCGAATTTAGGACATCTAAATCGATTCTTCAATTGATTCAATTTTACCAGGTTTTCCAAAAGTTTATAAACTGATTCAAAATGGTCTTCTACTCTATGAATTGATTCATAAACTGATTCAGAAGGATTTTCCAATCTTTTAGGGAGTTCTAAAATTTTACAAAATTTTTGAAGCTGATTCGAATGAATTCCCAAATCAATTGATAAGTTTGAATTTTACTATCTGTATTGGTTACTGAACCGATTATCTTAAATGTCTATCAACCAAATTGATTCCCTAACTGATTGAAAACCCCAAAATACTCGTCAAAATCGATTCATTATTAAAATTTTGCTTTTTGAATCGATTCAACACGTACAGTTACATATACCTAAACTAATGTCAAACTCATTTGACAGTAACACCAGTTGAAATTCCCAACTTTTTCTCTCAAAACTTGTTGCACCTCTGCATCAAGATTTCCCAAAACCTTCAAATCCAAACCATTTCCCCCTAAATTTCATTTACGGAAACACTTAAAACTCCCTTACAAACAATTTCAATTGATCAATTTCTTTCCAAAACACCCAAAATAAAAAATTCCCAAATCACCACTGAAACCCTAAGTACTAATTTTTTAGATTTTGTAGAAATTTAACCATGGCCAAGAGGATCAAGCTTCCCACAAAATGCAAAGACAAATCCCTAATGAAAACACCTCAACAATCTAAAGAGGAAGCCCTATTCAACTCTCCATCAGAGTATGCTTCTTACTTAGCCTATGAGCATAAGAAAGTTGAACCTGTTAAGTGCTTTAGTGAATAGATATTTAGAATCTCCTGCATAGCACAACAACTAGAGAAATATAAATTGGAAAAATTTATGACTTACAAAAACACTACTTTCCCTTGGCTAGTTAGAATGTTTTATGCCAACTTAGCCAATGCTGAAGGACAGCTATCCTGTTATGCGTTGCATAAGCATATGGTTGTTGACACTGATTTACTTGCTTCTGAATTTGGTATAAATAACACTGCACCTAAGCTTAGTGCAGAATCCTTTCTAGATTATAACAAAGAATTGGCTGTAAAGACATTGTTTCCCTTTTCTACCACTAGAAATGGAAGTGGAAAACTACTAATTACAAGCTTATCACTTGAGGATAGGATTCTATACTATGCTTTATGCAAAGTGATTGTGCCTAGACACACAAATTTTACTCAAATTGTTGATGGTGAACTATTTTTGATATGGGTTATTAAAAACCAACTGAATTTTAATTTCCCATATCATATCTTAAAATACATGTTTGAATGTTCAAGAAGAATGGACATTGGTTTTCTATCATATGGCATGATCCTGACACCAATTTTTACCAAATTCAAAGTCAAAGTTACAAATGAAATTTTAACAACTCCTCTCAATGCAATCGCTATGATTACTACTACACATTTTCACAAAATGAAATTGGAAGAGGAAAAACATGGGAAATGGCTAAAAATTAAGACTAACCAACCTACACTCACAGAAAGATCTAGTTCAGTTGTACTTTCATCTAAAGCTGAAGCAGAATCATAGAAGTCATTGAAAGGCTACATAAACACATGAATGAGCAAATGCACAAGCAAGTTGACAATCATGAAGCCTTAATTACTATCATGGAAAAAAGATTCTCAACTCTGGAAACTGAAAGCCAGAAAAAAGATAAAAGAGATAAAAGAAAGACTAAAGGCCCTTGAGATTCAAGTTCAAGAGATCTCCCAGAGGCAACAACAAGAAGAAGAAGAAACAGAGCTTGCTAGAATTGCTTCACGCCCTGTAGAATAAACTTGTATTTGTTGTTTGCTTTTGATGTTTCCATCTGTTATCCCATAGTCCCTGTTTCCCTTATTTCCTCATTGTGATGATACTGATATTTTGATGTTATTATCATTTTGTTGAGATATATGTTGGATATTTCATCATATTGTGGATATTTCATTATGATATGACACT
>JANHAO010024433.1:0-11628 GCA_026873985.1 Saraca asoca
AAAGAAAAGAAAGAGAACCGTATCTTAACCATCAGAGATACAAGGAAAGGAGAAGGAAGAGAGGGGAAAATTCATACGAAGAATTCACAGAGAAATCATGGATCCAGGTATGTACTGATCCCTCATTAATAGAGAATGTGAGAATTATAATATCAAATATCCTATTATATATATTGATGTAGTTTTCTGTAAGGTTTAGAATTTAGAAAACTATGAATGGTATTGTTAGATTTTCTAACAAGAGCCTCCCATAATTCTTATGTTTTGTTTAGGTTTAGAAGAGCCTGTTGTAATTGTTCTAGGTTAGCAACAAGCCTGTGTAATTTCTTGTGTTTTTTAATGTAAACTGGCGTTTTAGGAGCCTAGTAAATCTTGATGTCTTTTTTTCAATTGAAGAGGTCTTTCAGTTGAGAAAGATCAAGTGGAGTAAATTGTAATTTTAATTCAAGTTGAACTACTTTAAAAACTTATGTTTTGATCTTTATTCTTTTGCTCCTATATCTAAAATTTTGCTACACAATTCTTATTTTAGTTGTTTATACATTAACTGATTATTTGTCTATTGCACATTTTAATAAAAAATAAATCACAATTTTTATTGAGATTAAAAAAATAATTTCATATTAAGGAGTATATTACATTTCCCAATGGAAATAGGGTAAGATCCTAAGTTTTAAATTATTAACTTTGATTTGTGGGACCTGACAAAACTAAACTCTAAATTTAAAACTTATGCAAATTAGAATCGACCTAACTTGGCTCTTTAAACATCAATGTATTATATCCACATACTAAAATTCCTACTTGGATCAAGAGGTAGGTGAAAGCCTTGCAAAAGTGCTTATATCTTAAAATGTTAGAGAAGTAGGGTGAATACAACCACTTAATAAGAAAAAATCCCCACCTCTAACCTTGTGGGTGGAAATTCTTTTAGGCTATACAAGTAACATAAGAAAATATAGTTTTCTCTTTAAAAATAAATTCCTCTTAAGCAATAATAACATTCAACACTTAGTCTAGCAACATATTCAAGAAAATATTTCATGTTAAATATAATCAAAACTATCAACAAAAACATACCATAGAGAATTTAATCTTAGTCATTCATGAAAAACATCTCATAAGTAACATGCTCATGGAAACATAAAATAACTATCATATTCTTAATCATTTATGAAAGCATAACATAATTCTTGTTCTAGTCAGTCATTAAATATAACATATCTTTTTTTTTGTTCATATGAACATATAATAATTAAAAAAATTAACTAAAGTTTATTATCATTTGTGAAAACATAACATGATAAAACCAAATAAAATTTAATATTATGTTCAAAACCTTCCTTTTACTTTAAAAACCTCTTTCTATAATAGGGGTTTACACAAGAGAATCATCTTAAGGTGGTACCTACTCATTGATCACCTTTTCTTGGCTAATGAGCTGGCCTATTGTCAAAAGGGAAGTTCAAAAATTGAGACTCAACCTCTATCATGTTTGAGATCTCCTTTATGATTTATTGTCACTAAAGTAGTTTGGGTAAAACATATCACTGTCCCTAGTGTATTTTGTCTAAGCAAAACACATCACTATCCCTAATGCACCTCATCTGGGTAGAATGCATTGCCATCCTCAATATGATAACAAATGACACTTTTTAGAGTACTTTATAGGTAGCTTAATTAATAGTCAGCTCTACCCACATATTACTTATATTTATACTTATTCTAATTCCTAGGTGCATCTAGTCTGTTATTCCTACTAATGGTTATGGGATTCTAACATGACTGTTTCCAAAAACATGAACCTTTCTTTCATATTTCCAACTTGATTTTTAATAGCATAAATAACATGTAATAACTATATATCTATAAATAAATGTATCTTTTGGAAAACTCTAATAAACAACCACATCACGCATGAATTTCTTTTCACACACCTTAAAGCATTTGCATGCATTTATATTAACAAGCATTTTAAACATACTCTTAGTGCACAAACAAACACAACATTTACTTCACTTGTTTTTTAGACAATAGGTCCATTAGCTTCTTAACAATTCATGAATAAAATAAATATAAAATAACATAACATAACATAAAAAATATCTTTTGAAAACATTTGAATAAATCATATTTCATAGGTTGATGATTTTAAAGTCATTTAGTGAAAAACAAAAACAAAATAAAAACTCTTTTCAATTCATTTTCTTCAAGGTTCAACATAGATCTACATGTCTCAAGTCTTTACAAATCATGTTAACATGTTCAATCCATAGCATAATCAAACAATTCATACATACACATGTAGTTTGTTTCATACATCAAGCTCAATCTTATTTCTAATGCACAATCAATTCCATATAGGCACTAAAGCATAAATCTTATTCTTAATTTAAACTAATGTATGATATACAGTTAGTAAGACAATTATCAAATTCAAATAGTTCACATAGTAAAATACTTTTTAGATATTTTCGAAACATAAATATAAACTTATAATTTTCTATTGAAAAAGGGCTAATTAGAAGAATAGATTCTCACTCACCTTTGGAGGAGAGTATTCTCTCCAAAACCAATCACACAAATAGATCTATTCTCAGGATCATGTCCCTATTCAATTCAAAAAAAAAAAACCTCAAAAATAAAACATAGAGAGTTATAATTTAAACATAAAATAAGATAAATTCAAATTTAGGTTCATTAATTTTACCTTAGATTTAATCCCTTATCAATGATTCATGAAGAAACCCTTTTTTGGTATCTTTCTCGCTCTCTAACACTATCTAGCCGTTTCAGGGTTCTATTTTCACATCATAGGGTTTTTTTGGCTTTGTTAGCTTAATGTGAATTGGTAAACTAGTCATAAATGACTAGTTGACCGCCTAGTCCCTAATAGGTGATTGATTGATCAGTGCACTAGCCTAAAACCCTTAGGCCTTTTAATTCTATCCTAACTACTCATTTGACCTAGTTAAGTTAACTTATGTACCTAGTTTATTCTGGGGTGTTATAAAATCCTTGGCTAAGGTAGGAAGAAATCTAAAAAAGGATTTTTCTTTTTAGTTTCACATGATATGTCATGAATTCTAGATTCAATGCATAGTAGTTGGGTAGTTAGGGTTTTGGCTAATATATCATGTCCTGAGTTCATTTGGAACATTGTATGATAAAAGGATTATATTGCATGATAATTACAATTGAAAAGGTCCATATTTATAATTCACATTAACTAGATCTTCATGACATGTTGCCAGATGTTAATCATGGTTTTTGGATTTATAATTAATTTGATTAATTCTAAATAAAAAATTAAAAAAAGTATAATTTAAATTATGAAAATATCGCTCCCATTACTGGCTTGACGATGAATTTAAGGGGTCACAAACATTAGATTGAATGTGTCTACAATTGTTTTAAAGAAACTTAATTAGACTATAAGATAACAAATAGGATTGGAAAAATTTTAGGTAATTAAAATTACTTACAATTTTGGACGCATAACTAATAAGGGTTTGTGAAACCCTAGCTGGTTAAAGAGATACGCTATAAATAATAAAACAAAAACATAGCAATTTATCATCATTATTCTCATGTGTTGAGACTACTATACTCTAAAATGAACGTGCCTTACCTTTCTGTTGGTCTCAAAATAATGATCTTTCTCTTTAGATTTTTTTATCTAGATTGGATTCTAATAGTATTTCACAGCCTTATAAATTGATTACTAATTGCAACAAAAGTATTTGATTTTCTTTTGTAATTCAAAAAATCTTTATTAGAGTTTTCAACAACAATTGATTAATTTCATATTGCAGATAGCAGAAACAAATTATCAAATAGAATGTATGTAGAAAGATCAAGAATAGATATGTGTGCAGAATATATGTGAGTTGTAAAAAACTAAATTATAGTAAAGATAAAGAACAATAAAGAACACCAAGATTTTAAAGTGGTTCAACTTTAATTAAAACTGCAATTAAAGTCTACATCCACTAGATCAATCCTCAACTAAATGACCACTTTTATTAACAACCACGAGAATTAACTTGGCTCCTACATACTTGTTTACACCATAAGATTTAATTGGGCTCATGCCAACCTATTACATAAGATTTAGTTGGGCTCTTGTTAACCTAGATATAAAAATTCTTTTATCTCCTATAGACTATGATCAATCTCATAGCCTAGAAGATACTCCAAGAATTCTCTACATCTTCTACAAACTATGATCAACTTCATAATTTTAGAAGGATGCAAAGGGAAGATCAACCTCTTCTTTTGTACCTTAAATTCTTAATCAACCTTAGAAACCTAAAAACAAAAACTAGAATAGAGTTAGAAAAACAATACTTCAATTGAGATGAAGATCTCAATTATCTAGTGTGTTCTTCACAAATTTGCTCCAAGAATGATTGAATAAATGAAATCAAATAAGGTAGTGATAGATCAGTTTATTGCTTGAAGATTTCTTTATTTTTTGCATTGAATGATATGTTTGAAATGAGACTTAGGGGTATTTATAGTGTGTTGTAATCAACATTTGAAAAATAACTAACTTTCAGTCTATAAATCAATTCCTAAATCAATTTAGAACGATTATTAACATATGAATCGATTTGTGAATCAATTCATTTATGAAAATCATCAAGAATTTCTTAACTTAATCGATGCATGAATCGATTTACATTATAATGTAAGAAATCATGAATCAATTACATAATCGATTCAGAAATATTCCAAACCTTCGGTAAAACAAATTTTCAAAACAATTGTTCATGAATCGATTTATGTTCATTTCAAAAGTTTTCCTATATGAATCGATTCACACAACAAAAAATAATTTTTATAAAAGTTTCACTTGTGAAAGAATATTTGAAAACTATGTTTGAAAACTTTTATTTAAAGCTCATATCAAATGATTTATTTCTACCTCAATTTAGCTAGTTTAAGAAATTTGGTTAGATCAAATTGGATTAGAGTACACTTACAAAAGATCCTAATAAAAACAATAAAAATACTATGTCTAAAATGGATCTCTTGAATATCCTTGATCAACTTTGATCTGCAAACATTTAACAAATGTTAAACACATAAACATATTATGATATTGATCAAAATTGTTTTTCAACATCAAAACTGAAGAATATATGCTAGCAAGGCTAACACCTTCTTTTCTTTAAAAGATAATCGATTATTCATTGCTACCATGGGAGAGTGTAAAGTGGAGGTACCGTGTGAACTACTTTAAGGGAGCTATGATTGTAACCCATCTTAAATTTCAAAATGCATCTTAATTAGGAAAGAGGTATTTTATGTTTTGATTTTTTTGACTAGTCTAAATTATTGTGCAACCAATCATTGAATAAAAAATTTGTCAATTGTTAAAAATTTTATTCCATTGTACAATCTAATTATCCTTGTTGAGATTTCCTAATAGTGGTAATAGAGCTAGGTTGCACCACAATTCAAATTTTTATAACATGAGATGTGTTTTTTTTTCAAATTTGTTTTTGTATTACCTAATTTTGTTATGTGATGATTATGAATTTTGGTTTTATTTTTCAATAATGTTGAACAAATTTTATGTTATACATGTTAAGTGTGTAATCTTCCCAAACTATTCGACCATGAGATGCATTAGAACTTATGTATGAGATATGCATAGGAATTTTGACATATTATATTACTTAGTGATATGTGCAATTTGTAATATATGGTGATGTTAAAAAATTCATATGTGAGATACATATAGATAATAGTTATAATTAGATTTTGTGTATTTGGTTATGCTAAAGCAAATTCTACCAATTAACACTTAAAATCATACACCAAATATAGTGATTTCTTTATGATTTATTATGCCAAATTCATGGAATTTTCATGATTCTAGAAAAAAACAAATATTTTTTCTTTATGGACGAGGCATTACCCTCATACCCGCAACATGGCATAAGTTGTCAATAGCTCAAACATGTTGGGTGACCACAATCGACCCCCCAAACATCCTACTTGTCAAGGACCAACCTTTAAGCCCTTTCACATTACTAATTAACATGAATCAAAATAGTTTTTTGATAGGAAAATAATATAACCTTAATGTGATTAGGTTATATTTTTAATATGTAACATGTATGATGTCTTATTTATGAGAAGAAATTGCAAGACTAGTGGTTTTGGGTTATACCTTAATGTGATGTGATCATAGGTTGCACATTTTAGATGAAGCTTGTGTGTCTTGCCTTTCTCTTTTTATCTATAATGGTTGTATTTCTTTTTTCCTCATTATATACCTTCTATTGGTTGATAACTAAGGTTTAATTATAGTACACGATAAAGACAATGGAAGTTTCCTTGTGTCAATATGATGGAGCAGAAGAGCATAGATGAAGGCCCATGTATACATGGGATATATATTGATCTATTCTTTGATTACACCCTACGAAGTCGTGATTCACTTTTAGCTTAAGTGAATCACATAAAGGTCCATAAATAATCATACATGGTAATTATATGTTCTATGTATAAGTTGGATGTTACATCAAAAGTATAAGATAATTTTAATAAAGATAAGACCTAGATTAATTCTAAGAGTGCCAATAGCATTTGAGTTTACATAAATCTAAGACTAAATACTTTAAAAGTTACATAAGATGTAATTAATAAGAATTAACTACTTTTGAATTTGCTTTAAGATCACTAATAATATTTGAGCTTATAATAAAATCAATTGGACCTCAAACCCACTAAAAGGATTTCTGATGGAACTTTTTAGAAGCTATCATGAGGGTGCTAAGGTTTGAATAAGATAGTGGGAGTTACATTTATGATTTAATTCTTTAAGCATAAATGTACATATACTAACTGAATATTTGTTAATTTTCTTTTATTATCATTGTAGTTCTATCAAAATGATAAAGAGCTCACTGTTTTCAATATTTGGCACAAGCTGGTTAAACCAATTTATTTGATTAACTATAGAATCAAAGAATCAATCTCAATTCTAAAAGGATAAACTACATGTTTGCTTTGATAGACTACAAGTGTTGTGGAGGATGCAACTAAAGAAGAAAAGGCCAAATGACAAAAATTAAATTATAAAAATTTGCATGCAAGATGTTATATGATGGCATCTATGTGTAATGAGCTATATAAATAGCATGAATGAATGAAGCATGCATCTAAAATATTTCTACACCTATAAGGGTTATAAGTGAGCAAATTCAGGGTTATAAAATATCAATTCTCAAAGGAGCTTTTCAAATGTTGTATAACAAAAAGGTCTTCAACCCATGTACAAGGATTAAAGATGATATGCCTAACTAAAAAGTTTAAGGATTTAAGAGTTATGGACAATGATCAATATATAAACCTAATTTTTCAATACTTGCCTTATTCATTTAATCAGTTCATCTTCAACTTTAACATGAACAAGATTGAAACCTAACTTTCAAAGCTTGCAAACATGTTAAAAATTACTTAAATGACAATGAAGAAGGAAAAACTTATTCTATTAGTTGGATTATCATCTAGGAATAGGGGCAAAGGCCAAAAGAAAAAGAAAGGGAAGAATTCCCAAAAGAAAAATGGCCCAAAGCCTAATAGAAAATTCATGAAGTCTACTCTAGATAAACCTAAAAAGGGGGCTTGTTCCCATTTTGGGAAACCTAGATATTTGAAGAGGAACAACAAGGCCAACCTTGTAGAAGTGAAGCAGAAGTATTCTACTTTAGGTATGTTTATTTTTAAGTTATCCTTTTGGTTAATGATACTTCTTGGGTATTAGATTCCAGATATGGTTTTCACATGTGCAATTATTTACGGGAAAGCAGACAGTTGACTAAACATAAGGTGTTTTAATGGCTTAGAAATGAAGCAAAAGTGGCTGTAATAGCCACAGAAATTATTTCTTTAGTGATGGATTTTGGTTACACTTTAGTTTCAAAGGATTATTTATTTCAAATATTATAAAGGACATTAATTTTATTTTTGTTGTGGAGAAAAAAATTAAGAATGGAAGATATTCCTAGCATACCAGATTGAGTGGAAATTGCTATTTGTGTTTGATAAAGTCTATGAATTAAGATGACCCATGGAATATGATCATGTATAGATATGTTAATCATGAAACCTATAATACCCTTAAAAATGTGAATGATTGAAAATATATATATATATATATTTTTAAAAAAACTTCCATGACCTCAAAAAAGGCAAGAAAATTTAGATATTGAGGTAGAAAACTACTAATTCATCACGCTAGACTCGTAATAAGGAATATTCGATAATGAAGAAAATTACAAGATGAGGAATATTTTGTTAAGGTTCCATGATAAAACTCGAATATACCATCTATGAACAACAAGCTAGAACGGATAAAGATAACAAATTCATGGTGAATGATAAAACGAAGCTAAGATATCAATGTTAATTATGAGTCCCACAAGACCAAGTGGAGAAGGTATTGTCTTAAGCTCATAATTCTTCAGATACTATATAGCCAGGAGCCTCAAAGATGTATAATGATTTGAAGAAGTTTTACTAGTGAAAAGGAATAAAAGGTGATGTAGTGAATTTTGTAGCTAAATGCTTCACTTGCTAGTAGGTAAACGCTGAACACCAGTGGCCAATTGGATTACATCAATTGGTGGAGGTTCCTAAGTGGACATGGGAATCTATTACTATGGATTTCCTAAGAGGATTACCAAAGATGTCAAAGGGGTGTGATTTCATATGGGTGATTATAAATATTCTAATCAAAACTACATACTTTCTACCAATAAAGGCAACCTACACCTCCTAACATTCATCGATAAGATCGTTACACTACACAAGACCCTATTCATTATAATATCTAATAGAGGACCCCAATTCATGGTGCACTTTTGGAGGTCCTTTCAAGAGTCTTTAGGGACCTAGTTGCATTTTAGCATTGTTTTTCACCCCCAAAAAAATGGACAATCTAAGTGTGTAATACAAATTCCTGAAGACTTGCTCAAAGCTTGTGTAGATGGCCCCATTTGAGGCCTTGTATGGAAGGAGATGCAAGTCTCCCATAGGATGGTTTGTGAAGATCCAAGGACTAGACCTAGTCCTACATGCCATAGGAAAGGTGAAAGTAATAAGATAGTAGCCATGAACAGTCCACGACCAACAAAAGGAATATGCCAATAAGAAAAGTCAACCACTAGAATTTTGTGGGGAAACGAAGTATTCCTTAAGGTCTCCCCAATAAAAAAGGTAATGTGATTTGAAAGATGTAGGAAATTAACCCCATGAGACATTAGAGCCTTCACCATTATTAAAAGAATTGGTGTTGTCACATATAAGCTTGATTTGATTATGTGACTAAGGAAAAATCAAAAAGAAATCTTACCTTAGACATGCCCTTGTGTGGTTCGGTCATTAAAGGAAAATCATGCCAACCTCATAAGCTTGATTTGTGTTCTTATGTGTTTGGTTAGTATGCAGGCATGCTTCATTAAAATACTTGGTCTTGAATTATTATGCGCTTGCATGTTTGGATTTTTGCATGGATGATTTTGCCTTAGTATGTTTGATCCATGATGTTTGATTTATGACCTCATAGAATGACGGGTGAGCTTGTATGTGAGGAATACAAGCTTTAAAGGTTAAGATTTAATGTTAAATGATCTTGCATGTGAAATATATAAGTTATAAATTACAAGATTTTAAGGGCTTAGGAATAAGGGCTTCAGCCAAAAGGTAATAATGCCCTTTTTAATTATGTTCAATTATGTATGACTAAGAAATAACTAGTAGGACAATGCATGAGTTAAAGAATAGATTTTGAGGCAAAAAAATTGGGCTAAAAATCCCTACTATGTTTTAACCACTTTAGACAAAAATGGAAGGAAAAGTTTAAAAATTTGAGGAACTTGTTCAAAATGCTTATTATAATTTTTATATGTTTCTTTGTGAAAATGAGTTAAGAAAAGAGGTTATTATAGGCATATATGGTTTAACCATGAGGGGAAATGCCAAATGGAAATGGCTTAAATTTTAAATGTCATTTCATATGAATGCATGAGTGCATATAGACTTGATATAGCTCCTTATGATAAATGATTATTTTGAGCTATTAACTCATTTGTATGGTATTTTGTGAAAAGAGCTCAAAAAATGGCTCTTTGTGCTAAATGAAATAGAGCCCAATATGGGCATGTTGCTCTTCCTTTACTTACTAGAGTTAAGTGAAGGGCATGTGTGAGCCTAGAAATGGTTTGGTATGACCATGAGTGAAATGGGTTAGATGGGCCGCCCAATTATGATTTAGTATAATTCTATCATGGTTGTTGTACTTGTTTTGAACTTAAATTAATAGTGAATCTAGTAGGTCCACAACATTGGGCCTAAGTGCAAGAGCATAGATTGTAAAAAATCAAAGTAATGACTATAGATTCATTTATCTAATGACAAATTATTAAACTAATCTAGGTTGCCCAAAATGTTTGTATGTTTTGACCCTTACCTTTATATTTTAATGGTTATGCATTTTGAAATGATACTTGATTGTGTGAAGGCCCTAATGGCCTTGAGAATTAAATAAGAAAGAAAGCATTGTGAAAAAGAGTATGAGCACTCTTTGATATATGGGTTGTGAGGGCCAATGAAAAAGTCCATGTGCATGGCCAGATTTGTTAAGGAGAAATTATTTGCATGCAAAAATGCACTATAAATGAGGAAAGATGGATAAGGTTGGTCACAGAGGAACAAAGGTGAGGAGAGATAGATAAGGTTGGATCAAAAGTAATAAGGTGGCAATCATATGGTTCTTTTTGTATTACATGATATTCTTATGGTTATGGAACTGTATTTTGTATGAGGTGCATATAGCTAAGTGCTTCAAATGATATGCTTGTTTGTTAAAAGATGATATGTCTTACATGTTTATGAGTAAGAGATGCTTGGTTACTAAAGGAATCAATAATAATATTGGATAACAAATCATGTCTCTCTTAAACTATCGATTATGTATGTGTCAAGTAATGTAGATAAAGATTTAATAATAATAATATAGGACCGAATATACTTAAAACTACTAGGATTACTTAAGTAACTTGCATGGAATGTTACCCACTAAGTCTATATGGTTTAATCCTTTATTATTATAATTTTTAGGTGCTACTCCTGGACTACCTGGAGCTGTCATCATATGAGGATACCATCGTGACCACAATTAGTTAACCCATGGGCACATCAGAATTTATTTCCACTATGTGTTATTTCCTGATTTATGTTCTAGCCACCTCATTTATGATGTCAAGTATGAGTTTTTATCTAGCCCAAACATTCTAGACTTATTATTCATGAAAGGGTATTTTGATAGCATCTTTCGTTAACTCTTCCTAGGTGTTTGTCTTTGAAGAAAGCCAATTTATCTATGCAAAATGTAATGCTTACAACTTTTATTGGGGAAAGATCCAATGGAAGTGGACTTAAGAAAGGCCTTTAGTATTAGTACATTTTGGATAACTGTATTTACCCTCTACCACTATGATACATCACATCAGTATGTTTCAATTTTGTTAGCCTAAGCTACACTGATGTTATTAATTTTGAATGTTGAAAAAGTAATTTTGAACTAACTATATATTTCAGTATGTTAAA
>JANHAO010024434.1:0-11622 GCA_026873985.1 Saraca asoca
GCCTTAAATGAATCTAAGGCTTCACTTTTATCATGAAGCATATAGAGATACATATATCGAGAACGATCATCTATAAAGGTGATAAAATTCTTTGGACCATAAGCGTCCATGTCAGGACAACATATATCTGAAGGTATAATTTCTAAGATGTCAGTACTCCTCTTGGTACCTTTCTTAGACTTGTTAGTCTGCCTTCCCTTTATGCAATCTACACAAGTTTTGAAATCAAAAAAATCCAAAGTACTTAATACTCATTCATTTGCTAATCTCTTAATCCTATCAATGAAGATATGCCCTAGTCTCCTATGCCACAAAATAGAGAAGTCTTTAGTCATAATACATTGCTTATTACTAGCATGAGTATGCAAAATAGTATTACATTGTAAATTAATAGAAAAAAAACCATCAGACAATATACCATTTTCAATAAATTCAAATTTATAAAATAAATTGAAGGATATATCTGAAAATTTAAAGGAATAACCCAATGGTACAAGTCTTGAAACTGAAATCAAGTTTCAAGAAAAACTTGGAACATAAAAGGTCTTCTCTAAAACTAAAACATAGCCACTATTAAGAACTAATCTGCATGTTCTAATGGATTCCACATATGAGTTGATCCTATTTCCTGATAAGATGTTATGCTCACTTCCCACTGGCTTTTTAGGTTTTTCATACCCTACAAGGTATTTGAAATATGGATTGTAGATCCAAAATCAATCCACCATCTATTATGATTAATATCAATCATATTAAATTCATAATAGACAAATAAGATTGATTTACCTCTCTCTTCAAGCTATTTCTTAAATTTGGCACAATCCTTCTTCATGTGCCCCTTCTTTTTATAGAAGAAATACTTAGACTCCTACTTGATGGTACCTTGGGTGGTATTTTACCTTTTCCTTTCTTATTCACCTAATTCTTATTCTGATTTTGATTCTTTCCTTCATTTTGGTTTTTATCCTGAGTAACCAATAATGTGCTTTCTCCCAATTGCATAATCAGTCTGTTTTCCTTTCAAACACACATGGTCATAAGTTTATTAATTGATCATTTGTCTTTATGTGTGTTATAAGAGATCTTAAAAGGTCCATACTGTTGTGGTAGAGTGTTCAAAATATAGTGCATCAGAAAAGACTTAGACATTTCAACCTCAAGTGCCTTAAGTTAACCGTAATGTCCCTTATCTGCATGATGTGCTCATGCACACCCTTCACTGAATTGAGCCTTAAGGATGTAAACTTTATGATTAGGGTACTGGCAAGCTCTTTGGTTAAAGTAGCAAATTGCTCATTGATTGCATTTAACAAAACCCTCACATTGTTATGTTGTTCAATAGAACCACGAATAGCAGCAGAGATATTGGTTTTTATGAACATGACACTGAGGCGATTAAATCGTTCCCACTATTCATAAAGAGCCCTATCAACTTGAGTATTGGTTGGAGTAATAATGAGTTCATATTTTCTTATAGCATAATCAATGTCCAACCATCCTAAATGAAGGAGAGCTCATTCCTTCCAAACTTTATAGTTGTCATCGTTAAGTTTAGGAAAATCACATTTTATATTAGAGAAATTTACAGGTTGCTTAGTTACATAAAATAACATATATGCTTACATGCTAAATTTTGAGATTAGATAAATAAACCATGTTTTACCAATGTAAATGATGCATAAAAATTAATAAATCTATTGACATAGAACTTATTTGTGGGCTGAAGTCCTAATTCAATTAGATTTGTTTAGCTATATGATAAAACTATCAAATTATATTCCTTTCCTTAATCCCTGTGAGTAAATTAAGAAATATAATTTGACATTTTATCCTAATTAATTGCACTAATATAATAAAAATTTCTATGAGATAAAATTTATTATATTAAACACAATTAATCACAATAAATGTCATTAGAGATATGTGATTCCAGAAAAATCAATATATATTTTTTTACAATTAAAGGTGCTATGACTAAGCTTTAATTAATCAAAATTATATGAACCACTAGACATATAAACTCTTGTGTTATATATGAAAATCGATTTGTATCAGATGGACATACGAGAAGTCTAAAGAGTGACATAGGACCGGCTTGAACAGTCACTGGCTATATTCTTCAGCTTACACCGCAAGGCGACGTCTCCAGCTCGCACTCGCACCCTGCCTGAGTGAGTTTAACATTCCCATATGCATAACCCTGGATTGTGCGATTCGGGCCAGCAAAGTGCCACAAGCGACCTGTACTCACCAGACAAAAGACTTAGTCTTTCTTTGCCCCAACAGTCGAATGGGACCTGCCTGCAGAAGATAATCTGTAGTAGTCGAAAAAGGAGATTTAGTTTGTATATTCTGTCTTATACATTAAATGTTGATGTAACACACTTATTGCACATGAAATTACTATTGTAACCTCCTCTCCTCTATAAATAAGAGGAAGGAGTCTCCAGTAGAGGGGCAAATATGTATGTTGAAACTCTGCTAAAATAGAGACCAAATGTTGTAAATTTGTAGAAACACCATCACAATAACACACTACCGTGGATGTAGGGTCTGGTAATACTTAGATTTGGCCAAACCACATTAAACCCTATGTCTCCTTCTTTGCTCTTCCCCTTCTTCATTGTGTATTTTGCTATTTTGCTATGTTTGAACCTGATAAGGGAAAGAGATCCTGTAAGAATCCCCTTGTTGGCCAGAATTTGGAATCCTCTGTACGAACCAAAATCTGACGTCAACATTTTGGCATCGTCTATGGGGATCTCACCTATTCTGGTTCATTTCCTACTATAATGGACAAGGGAAGAGCCACCAAAGCTTCAAATGCACAGCTCTATCCTCCGGATGGTCATGTCTCGACAACGGATTCGTCTACTACTCCTATTATCAGAGCAACTATTGGTATCCCCACCGCCAACGGCACCGACGGACTGTTAACCTGGCTCCAGCATTAGGAGAAACTTGAGCACATGATCGGAGAACTAGCTAAAATAGTCACGATGCTAGTGCAGGCGCAAACTCAGAATGTGCAAGGGCAGGCTGAAACTGCTATACCTGAGGTTGGGCGTTCCAGTGAAGCCAACTAGGAGCAGACTTTGCATCGCCATCCTCATGGCCGAAGCACTGAACCAAGCCACCAAGTCTCTAGCCAAAGATTGGGGGCTTGGACGTTTTGGTGGAAAACCTACTTCAGAGGGTCAAGCATCTAGAAGAGTACCCTCAGAGTCAAAATGACCAAGGTCACTTTGGGGAGCAAACCCCATTTTCTAGAGAGATCATGGAGGAACCCCGCCTGTGCAAGCTCAAAGTTCCATCCATTTCGTTGTATGACGGGGACAGCGACCCACACAACCATCTAAACCTGTTTAACATCCAGATGAACCTTCAAGTTTGTAACCCCTTGATCAGGTGCCACATCTTCCCTGCTACTTTGGGTGAAGTCCCTCGAGTCTGGTTCAGGAACCTCCCGGCTTGCAGCATCAGTAGCTGGAAGGAGTGTCAGGAGAAGTTCCTAGACCAATACTAGGCACTGCAGAAGCAGCTCATGCCACCATGCCATCTCGCTATAGTTTTCTAGGGCAAGCATGAGATGCTAAAAGACTATATCGCCCGCTTTAGGCACAGGGTCAACAATGTTGAGAAGCCCTCGGATGAGGCTATCTTGACTGTCATCTCGGTGGGACTCCGTAGAGATGGAAAGCTGTTCAAGAGTTTGTACAAGTCCCCAGTTGGCAACCTGAGTGAGTTCTATGAGCAGGCCATGAAACAAATTAGATGGGACGAGACCTTCGGTCCACAGAAAATCAAAACGAGTGGCTCAGCTCAGAGCAAGAAGAGGAATAACCATAGGAACGGGAAAGACAGCTCAAAGTGCTAACTTGCTAAGAAGAGCAAGGGTGAACGACCCCTATTTTTAGGTCATTACAACACTTACAGCATCTTGTCAGATGCTCAGGACATGATCTTTGCAATGGATAGGGACAAAGAGGACTTCAGAAAGCCTCCACCCTTGAAAACTCCTAACAAGTCCAGACTTAATCGAGGGAAATTCTGTGCATATCACAATGAGTTCAAGCACATTACCTCAGAGTGCTGGGTGCTAAGAGATGCCATAAAGGATCTCATTAAAAGAGGTCGACTCCAAGACTATGTTGTGCAACCTTCTAAGCAACGGCTTGGACCATCCCTATGGGACACCGAATGAGAGCAATCTCCTACTATTAGGACGATCTTTTAAACTCTTGTACTCTTTTGTTAATTATGTAAACATTTTGAATACAACTATTGATATTAAGTTTTCTTCTAACAGGTAATTCGCCTAACTGGCACTCTTTTTATTTGGGCACAAGATCGCCCCGATCACAAGATCGATCATCCCTTTGGGCACAAGATCGCCCCGACCACAAGATCGATTACCTTTTTTATTTGGGCACAAGATCGCCCCGACCATAAGTCTTGTGCCCCGATCACAAGATTGGTCACCCTTTTTATTTGGGCACAAGATTGCCCTGGCCACAAGATCGGCTAACTTTAATTTCGTAGCTCTCATGCGAATCAATCATGTCGTAACTCTCATACGCATCTATTAATTTCATAGCTCTCGTGCGAACCTATCTATTTGGCCATGACATCAGCCCGAGCATGAGATCACTCACTTATTAATGTCACAGCTTTTATGCGAACTCAATTATGTCGTAGCTTTCATGCAGGCTTATTCATTTAGCCATGAAATTAGCCCGAGCACGAGATTGCTCACTTGTTATTTTCGCAGCTCTCATGTGAAACTCAATTCTTTCGTAGCTTTCATGCAAACTTATCTCATTATTTATGATTATCATGCTAACTTTTCTATTTATTTGGCCACAGGATCAGCTCGAGCACGAGATCGCTCCAGTCTGCAACTCATGCTATCTTCTGATTATGCACAGGTCGCACAGATTGTTCAAACCAAAATGTTCATATGAGAAACAAGAAACAACAAATAGAAATTGCAAAAAGAAGCTAAAGCTTTATTCATTAAAAGATCTCAATGAGGCAAATATACATAAAAAAGGCTCAAATGTAGGCCAATCAAAATACAAAAGGGAAAACCTATGACTAAGAAGAAGGATCAGCCATGAAGGGCCATACTCTAGCTAACTAAAGCTCGTGTGCCACCGAGGTCCTGAACTTTCTTCTTCCAATGCACAATCAGTGGCGGCACCACAGCTCTTTATTTTCTCCAGCCTCCAGCTCCCCTTCTGGTTCATGAAGGAAACGCATCAAGCAGCATTAGGAGCTTGGCTGGTTGAGCAACTGCCTCATGGAAGGACTGAGAGGACACAGTCTGAGATCCATATGAGATCTCTCCATGTTAGCAGAGAAGTCGAGTCTTCCGAACTCTCTATGTAGCAGACTATACACGCCTTTGGGGAAAGCCAAAACATCGGGAACGGCGATGGTTTATCAAGAAAGTCCATGGTTTGCTCAGTGTAATAATAGAAGGGATTGCCTTTCCCTTATATAGAGCCAGGGCCGACTCCATCTAAGAATCCAGATTCATTCCCCCCAACCGTTACCATTAATGGCCTCAGAAAAGGCTAAGTTTAACTCAGCAATAACTGCCGAACACGTGCTATGAGAAGCATGGCCTAGAGCAGATGAAATGACAGTCTCAGGAAAAGACTGACTGATCAAAAATCAAAGAGTTTCAACTCCCAGCCCACAGTGTGAGCTGAGAGTTGGGGGGCTTATGTTATATATGAAAATCGATTTGTACCAGATGGACATGTGAGAAGTCTAAAGAGCGACATAGGATCGGCTCGAATAGTCCTCGAATCGTTATATTCTTCAGCTTACACCGTGAGGCGACATCTCCAGCTCACACTCGCACCTTGCCCGAGCGAGTTTGACATTCCCAGGTGCGGAGCCCCGGATTTTGTGATCTGGGCCAGTAGAGTGCAACAAGCGGCCCGTATTTGCCAGATAGAAGACTTAGTCTTTCTCTGCCCCAGTGATCGAATGGGACCCACTTGCAAAAAATAATCTGCAGTAGCCAAAAAAGGAGATTTAGTCCATATATTTTGTCTTATATATTAAATGTTGATGTAAAATACTTACTGCACATGAAATTACCATTATAACCTCTTCTCCTCTATAAATAAGAGGAAGAAGTCTCCAGCAGAGAGGCAGAGATGTATGCTGAAACTCTACTAAAACAGAGACCAAATGTTGTAAATTTGTAGAAACACCATCACAATAATATGCTACCATGGACGTAAGATTCGGTAATACTCGGATTTGGCCGAACCACGCTAAACCCTGTGTCCCCTTCTCTCCTCTTCCCCATCTTCCCTATGTATTTTGCTATTTTACTGTGTTTGAATCGGATAAAGGTTAGAGATCCAATAAGAATCCCCCCATTGACTAAAATTTGGAATCCTCCATACGAACCAAAATCCGATATCAACACTATGTAAATTATTCACAAAATTGCAAAATAAAGGCAATTTTAATAAACATGAACTAAATTACAATTATGCACAAAATTAATTGTCCAAACTATGCACATCATATCCAAATTTATACATACAAAATAACAATTAAAGTATGTATTTTTTTTAATACCAGATTATGAAATATTCATAAAAATAAGAATTTATGAAAAAATTTCCCAAAAATACCCAAAATCTGGAAAAGTATTTTTTTTCTTACCGGTAAACAACACGTCATTTTGGTCTTTGACAAAACGGCATCGCATTTGCCTTAAAAACAACCTTGATTATTCCTCAAAATGGCATGTCATTTCACTTAACCAAAGAATGACATGCCAAAGAACGATGCGTCGTTGAGGTCGTCTCCTACCTCTGTCCGAGTCATCTTGACCCAAAATCGACTCAACGCAACCCAAAATTTGACTCGATCAATTTCCAATAATTTTAATGTCTGATTGATCACTTTCAATCACATAAATGTTAAAAATCCTTAAACTTAATGATTTCACAACATAACACTTGAGAAAAATCAAGTTTACACCTAAACCAGTATTTGTAATATAAACAGGGCATTTTCAAAAAAGTTTTCCAATAGTTATTATGTCAAAGCAGAGTTACAAAAAGGGCTTTGATACCACATGTTAGATGTATCTAAGCACTAAAGCTTATGAAAAATAAACTATAACAAAAGTAGGGTGGAATTGGTCACCTCCAGTCATTAGCATCCAAACTGCAATTCCAGCTTTCTGCACACTGCGTTTGAGAGCTTCTAATGCTTTTTCTTTTCTCAAAACGATGGTGACTATTCTGTATAGATATGAACATTCAAACATTCCTATTTATAATACCTCTCCATCCATCACTAAGATTTTTTTCAAATCTCTTTCAGTTATTGGTAGATAATGGAGTTATCTGAACTAAAACTGACTGCACTTTATGGCACTATATATTGGCCACATTTGAGATAAGGCTTGTTGCTGAACTGCTACTACAAAATCGCTGGGTTGTTGCATCAATCCCGGTTTATCTACAGTTACACCAAACTTGTTCAACATTATCTTATAGTTGCATTGTTCAACATTATCTTATAGTTGCATTAATCTGGTTCAACCTTATCTCATAAGCCTTATCTCACAGTTGCAGGCACCCACCAACCTGTTAGGATCCATACATCGAGCCGAAGCACAGTTTGTGATATAATGACGTGAAGACCATTGAACCCTAGCTAAACTTGCATAGACAAAGATTACTTATAAGTAAATCTGTTAAAATAGTCTAACATGCTACCAAAAAATAGCAGGAAAATACAAAAATTACCGTTTGTAGTCGTCCAGGTCCTCTAAGACAACCAGGTACATCAAGTGCACCCTGTTTAAGCTTTTGTTCGGCAAAAGCATGCCTCCGATGAGGCACACGATATACGCCTGCTATGCCTTACCAGGGTCTCCTCGTGGGCACCCTTTAATGGCTCGCGTGGTCATCAAAATCATTCACAGTCTGTGGACTTATTAGATGTCAACTTCACGGGGCTGCAACACTACTTGCGGGGCGGGGGTTAGCAATAGTAATAGAGCGTTGACGAGGTTGAGGATGGCGAAGAGCAGCAATAAGATCCGGCACTGTATAATCATGTTGGCAGTTCCTAGCACTACGAGTGTCATCATAGCGCAAGCGAATCCCCCTAAGAAGCCTTACGACAACTGATGTGGATGTGCATGTGCATGTATATATGTTGGTATATAGACTTTTGTATGGACTTTATTATTACAATTTATTTGTAGTTGTTTGAACATATGACCGCACTAATCGGTGTACAAATTACTTTCCCCACTAATTTCATTTTCTCATTTCAGTTATTTGTTTTTGTTATCACGTATAGTATTTATCTCTTGCATGAAATACTTAGTAGTTTATTTTATAACTGATTCTTCACTACAGAAGATTGCAATAAAGCATATTAAATACAACATTCACAAATACAAAAATGTACACATTGAAAAATCACATCTTAAATTCCATTTGTCTTATCTGACATTTTAAATTGCAACTAAGCATATTAAAAAAAAAATTCCACTCTAGATAAATAGAAAGTGCTATGATTGCAAATATTTCATTTACCTCCGAAGACATAATTAACTAAACATTTATCTTTTCATGACAAGTCAAATACTAAAATGCAAATATTAAAAATGAAACATTGAATTTCATTTAAAATAGTACAAATCAAATACTAAAGTGTATACATTCAAAATCAAATACTAAATTTCATTGAAAGTTGTACTGATCACAAGTAATGCTTTATATTATGACCCTAAACCTGATAATGAAAAGCTGGCACACGTGATGGAAGACAATCACATGCCCTTTGATCTAGGACATTCGCATCTTGTCGAACATAGCCTAACCATAACACGTGAGTGTCCACATTGGAGACATGCACAAATACCAGCACTCGGCCAAGATGACATCTGTGGCAGCTAAGATGAGAGTTGAGTTAACTCTGAATCTAAATCCACCTCCTTGCCAAGCTCGATAAAGTGAGGAAAAGGATGGGCAGACACCATGCACCACCATTATTTTACAATCAACACCCAAACACAACAGTGTTTATGTAGATTCCCACCCACAATAATGGAGTCGGAAAGAAGACGAAAAAAGCGGATGAGGATGGGGATGCTATCAATATGCTCTCGCCTACACACCCAAACATCCCTGTACTGGCAGTGGAATGTGACCCAATTTTGACCCTCCCTGCAGCGAGCAAAGACAGAGCATGTGCACAGACTCCAAGTTATACGGAGCCCACGGGATGTGTTGCTGGATGCCAAACTAAAAAATTATTGGGTTAGTAAAGGTTATTAAGTCATCAAAGTTGGCATGCATGGCCTGTCATAGATCTTCGTGCTCCAATACAAATCGGCTACAACAATGATTGCACCTCGACCATGTCGTATGGTTGTTAGATAAACTAAATAGCATAATGGTTAGGATATACATGAAAACACAATAAGTGTTAGGATAGAGAGAGATACCTGACCGGGTAGAAACCCATTGGCTATTAAGTGGCATCCACTCGTCTGTCGAGATTCGCAACATTCCCCTGACTGGAGCCATGCCAGGGAAGCGGTCCTAGGCCACACTTGGAGCAGTTGTAGGAACGCACTAACTTGCTGGGATTCATACATTGGGCCGATGCACAACTTGTGATATAATGACGCAAGGATTACAAACCCCGAGTGAACCTGCATAGATAGAGATTACTTGACAAGTCAATATATTTAAACAATCTAACATGCTACCAAAAAAGTGGGAAAATATAAATATTACCGATTGTAGTCGTCCAAGTTATCTGAGAGAGCTAGGTACATCAGGTACACCCCAATTTTAGCTCTTGTTCAACAAAAATATTATCACGTTGCGAAATCTGGGGGTTTGATTGACACATCACCCTATAATGATTTATGAACTCAGAAATGTATTCTTATTAAAATTCTTTTAATTTTTGAAATCATAAAAATAATGTAAAAACATGAATCTTGGTGCCTTTTTAATAAAATCCCTTATATATATAATATATTGAAAAGATTTTTGAATAAATAAAATCTGAAATCTAAATAAAATGTTTTATTAAAATCATTTCTTATCCGAGGATCCAATGTCTAAATAGATAGATACTAACCACTACAAGTATGTCAAAGGAATCACATATATGATTTTATACTCATGCACATATACTCTTGGAATATCTTCTAATTGAGGTAACATCCTCCTATTTGTTAACCTACAAAATGTTAATGAATAGAATGAGTATAATTACTCAGTGAGCAAAAAGACTGACCTAACTTTGGGTTAAAAATTCATTTTGGTCATACATATAAATATACAAAATATTTATACATAGGATATATATATATATATATATGACAATGTAATTTACTATATTTTAAAAATATATTCACAATCATCTTCAATACTTTTATACTTGATCTTATACTTATTATCTATTCTTAATTTTTCTAAATCTATATTTCATCATGATCATACCATAAACATAAATATACTTTACTAAGTCATATTTGATGACGAAGTAAAGTTCTCTCTCTTGATTAGATTGACAATGGGAATATTGGAAGAACGGTGCTATCTTCTTTTTTTTTTCTTTTTATATATATTTTCTCTTATCTTGTCATGTGGAATCTCTCTTATTTGATTTTGCCTTAATGCACCATGTCCTATGACCCCCTATCACATGGGTGACCATTACCCCTTATCGTATAGAAGACCAAATCCATCCCATAACCCCTTTGTTGTATGAAAAACCACATACATATCCTAGTAAGTCCTCCAATATCCTTTGTTGATTTACATACACATACATCTCTTTGTCATACTTTCCATTTTCATCTTATTTTGAGTTCCTTTACTACCCTTATTTATTAGATAACAACATCACACATTCCTAGATTGTCCTACCTTTCTAATGTTTAGTGCATGCCTATGAATTGAGTATACCTGTAACAATGTATTTTCATCTAAAGAGATTTTTATCTCTTAAAATTCATTGGTAATTTCTGATGGAGGAAAACATTTAAATAAATAAAATAATAAAATAGCATGAAGAATATTATCTTACATTGATAATGAAAAAATAAATTGCCTATACTTGGAAAACTATTTCTACAAATTTCATTGTATATTCTAATCTAATCTTGAAAACATTAAATAAAATAGGACAACAAACGTATATTATTATTGTGAATCATAAGAATAATACAATAAATTAAATTAATTAAAATTGTAATGTAAATTAATTTATGTGATAATAATACTTTTAACAAATATTTTCTAATAAATAAATCCTTTAGAAACTTTGTATAATAATGTTGACGGTGGATTTCGGTTAGACCCAAATCCGGCCAATGAAGGGGATTCTTTTGGAATCCAAGTTATTTCGTAGTTGTCTAAGCTATTGGAGATGAACGATAGCAGGAGGGAGAGGAACAAGAAGTGAGACACGAAGGTTTTAATGTAGTTCAGCCAAATTCAGGTGGCACCGGACCTTATGTCCATAGAGTTATTTTATTTTTTTAAGGAGAGTGTTTACAGAGTTCTAGCATCAAGAATGCTCTCTCTCTCTCTCTCTCTCTCT
>JANHAO010024435.1:0-11622 GCA_026873985.1 Saraca asoca
TGTAGTTAGGAATTTTGCAATTAGATTTGAATGTTTATTAAAATTTTAATGAAATGAAATGATTTAGGTATGATTTAAATTTGAGAATGATTGGAAAGAAATGAATTTGAGATTGGAATTGAGTATGATTGAAATGTTAACTAATTAGAATGAAATGAATTTGAGTTTGAATTTGAGATTGGAATGAAATGAATTTGAGTATAATTGGAATGTTAATTGATTGGGATGAAATGAATTTGGGTATGAGTTGAATTTAAGAATGATCGGAATGAAATGAATGCAAGTTTTATTATCGATAGTGACATTTTGTTTCCAATTTGATATATAGTAAATTGATTGTTTCTTGGTATGAGTGTTGTTTTTGGTGTTAGTGTTATGTGTTTCATTGTAGGGCATTAACTGTATGATAATGGTTTATTATTAGAATAGTTAGAATTATGACCCTCTTTTCCTAGATTATCGATGGAATTATGAAAAATGATGCTTGTAATTTTTCAAAATTTTCTAATTTAGCGATAGAAATAGTGATAGATTAATTTAGTGATAAAAAATTTTGCCAATAAATTTTGCGACGGAAAATTCCATTGGAATTATGAATGTTTTCCACTTTACTAATAGAATGTTCATCACTAAATTATGTTTGTCATTTGTTTAAATTAATTCACCATTAAAGGCACAATTACTAATAAATTTAGTGACAAAACTATATTTTCCATTGCTAATTGATTTATTGATGCACTGTTTAGGAACGACCACCTTTTTGTCGTTAATTTCATTGATAAATATTTTATTTTGGTTTGAGCTCGAATATGATTTTTGGACTATGGATTGGACAAGCTTGAATTCGGATGAAGTTAGAGGGTCTAAGGGAAGAGGGTGGCTAGATTTTGCTGAGCTGAAGGAGAAAGTGAAAAGAAACAAGAGCAAGATCTTCATGGTTGCATCCATGGTTATGCTGGAAAAACCAAAGCATATGTCTTACTCTTAATATGTGAAAATATCATAAGCTCTCTTCTTGATATCACCATGAAAGTAACTAAAAGTCAAAAAATTTCTATACTATTTCCAAGAAGAGTCCCGGTAGAACAAGTCAGATTCATGCATGTGTACTGTGGACCTCGTACACCTATCAAATAGATTGGAAAATCAGTATAGTAAAATAATAGAAAATGAGAGTTTGAAAGGATATTTTGAAGTTATGGATGGAGCCTTTGAGATCTATGAGAATATAATATTCTTATATTCTTATTAGAATAATATTATCATATAACAATCAAATTATTAATTTTGTCTGATTGTATTGTATCGGGTATTCAGTGAATTCACTTTAAATTGAGCGTCTATCCTACTATATATATATATATATATATATATATTATATGTGAATATACAATCCATAAGTTATTGACATTATGCAACAAGTCATTTGTCAATCACTAGAGTTTTGATGAGAGTAATCTTATTTTCTTCGTGTATGTTTGACATAATCTTAATAGTTGAATTAGTAAATATGTATTGCTAGTTTTGATAAGATTCCATTAAATATATACTAATTAAGACCAAATGAATTAAAATAAATATAACCAATATGAATCATAATTAGTGAATGTTGTACCTGAGACTCCAAACAGCCAAAGTATCATCACCTCTGCTACGATCAACACATAATCCTCCTGCCCATTTTTCAGATTTATCGTATGGCGTAACCCAAACTTGATAATTAGTGAAAGTACCTTGAATTTGTGGATAATCATCAGTAGACAACAGTGGCTGAGCCACTGATCCTGGAGCCAGGCGATATCCTATTTGATTTCCAAGCTTAGTCTTCTTGTTAGGGTTAACCACAACTAGCTCAGATTGTTTCAACCCTAATTTTATTCGCGCATCGGCTTCAGCTTTCGCGATTTCTGTCACAACTGTCCAATAACTCTTCCTTGGAGAACTGTGATCTAATATTCTCATAGTCTCCAAATTGTTCTTGATGAAGGAATTGTTTTCACCATTGATGTCAAGGTCAAGATAATGCATCAAGAGATGGTCATGGTAGATACCAATAGTGTTATCTGCTAGCAATGTGTCATATATATCCTCTTTTATTTGATCTCTGTTGGTGTATGTTCCTCCCATGACATCTAATAATCCAGTTAAGCCAACCTTTTCAAATGAATAATAACTAGTTTCTATAAAAGTATTTTATGCTTTTATATCGTAGTTATATTTGTGATTGTGATTACAAAAAGGCAATCACAATGGCAAAAAACATAGGAATATTTGTAATGTAAAATTGTAATATATTACAATTTTTGACATTGACAATAACAATACTAATATGACGTGTAATAATATAATTGTGAACTGCAATTTAAATCTCTAATATGTCTACATGACTTTAACAACTACAAAGATTAGGGTAAAGTTCATACCCCAAGTTTGATGCTACCACTTGGCTTAAACTCTCAATCGATTATGTACTCGTAGTTTCCAACGGTTGAAATCATTCTTACAACTAGACTCATATCAGCTCATACTTCACTTATCTATCAAAAACTCAATAGAAAAAGAATCAGATGCATTTTTAGTGGCATTCCCAGAAATTTTGAGGAATAGGCCAGTATATGTGTAAACGCATATAAAACATTGAAGCATGAACATTTATTTTTTATTTGGGACTTCAATTACGTGAGAAAGTTCATAACATGACGTAGTTTCTCAATTTTTGTGAAACTTTTTCAAAATTTTTGCTAATTTTTTTTTTTTAAATTGTAACCTTTCATGAAAAGTCAAAAATTTTCAAAAACATTTTTGTGACAACTTTTGTGTGGATGAAGTTGCAAGTTTGTTTTACTTATTATATATAAAATTTATGCAAAGTTAGAATTTTTCATGAAAATGATATAAAAAATTATTTACAAAATTATAATATTTATAAAAAAATTTCGAAAAACAAGTTCCAATATTTACAATTAATGGAGCATTGCCCTTTTTGTTAACATAGCTTTAATTAAATAACCATAGGTATATTAAATAAGTGTGAGGATTTGTTTCAAATAATGTCATATATGTAAATATAAAGAATAGTGTGGAAGTTGGTAGCATTATTATAAAAAAAAAAATCATGATGTCATTTGTAAAAATATAAAGTTGTTAGGGTAAATTTATTTTCTTAACGGGGACAAAATATACACTAGATAGTACCTTAATAAATAAAAAATTATGAATAGTGGGGCAATTGCACTTATGCCTAGGCAAGTTTAATGTCACAGGTTGATAGCTCTTCAGTTGAAACTAAGCTATGCATGCTTGTCACTCTAAGCCAACATGCTAGCTTTCTAACAAACTTAAGTTACACTTAGATAGATAAGTAGGACATTGTAGATTTTATCTTACATACAATCAAAATCCTATGCATAACATGTCCATAGGCAACATAAGTCTGTAAACTAAAGTAACCAAATAATTGAGTCTCAAGAGCACCCCACACGTAGTCTCTGGTGTGTAATGGACAAAGGATAACTAAGTAGGGAGATAGATAACTCCTTTTTATTAATATATAGCTCATTACATAGTTCAGAGTGTGTAGGGAGAGATTCCAAGCTAACCTGCTCCTATAATCCCTAAACTAGTGCCAACAAGCCCGAACGAGCATCCGACAAGGTCCCAATGTGCCCTTGACAAGTCCCGACAAAATATCAACACTTCCCTAAAGAGCATTTTAATCCAAAGGCCAAATAACAAAAGTAGATATACTCTACCTGAGTTGACATAAGGTCTTTTCTTATAGCTTCAAGTGGAGATTTTACGACATCTTATATGGACGTGAAGCTAAAAATGCAAAGAACATGACTATGTTTGCCTTTTTAATCAAAAAAATGTGGAATAATCAAAAAAATAGTGTACAAGTCTGATCACTTCCAAATTTGGGCCACAAGGCTTCCATACAATGTTAATTTTTCCATAAAGTTTCATGTTAGACTGAGCATGTTTGCCTTTTTAAATCATTTGCAAGGCCAACTTGTGACAGTCCCCCTAATTAAAGAATGTCAATGTCCTCGTTAATGTTTCTATTTGATACAACTCCTATTAAGGTCTTTAGCCTGCTTCCCTTGAGTTACTTCATCAAACTTCTCATAAGGGTATTTATCTTGCTTCACTTGAGCTACTTATTTGATTGCTCCTAATTTGTCTCTTTGAGCCAATGCCACTTGATGACTTTCAAAAAGATAACACCCTCAACCTGATATAGCACTAGGATATTCTTTTGTTTACTACTCATCAATTCCTCCTTTGACTTCTTTTTTGCTTGTTTCCTTGAGCTAGCCCAATAGAAAATTTGCTACCTCTACAAATTTTTATGAACTTTTTCTAAAACTTGAGGTTTGTTGCCTCTATAACTTGAATGCTTATTGCCTCTATAGCTTGCATGGGCTACCTTTATAGCTCTTAATTTGCAATCTCAATAGCCTATGCCTACGTTTGGTGTTCAGGACACTACTACCAAAGATGCCCTATATCTAATGCCCTATAAGAACGATATGAGATAGAAAACTAATCCTTTGGTTCCGAGTTTGCTCATATTAGGTTTGACAATCCTTTACACTTCACTATGCCCTTTGATCGAATGCTTAGACCCTTTTTGAATTGATACCTTCTAGCATCTCGGCCATGATAACCTTTTTGGAGTTAATACTCTCTAGCATCATGGTCCTTATGACCTCTCCTAAGATTGCACTCTCCAGTGCTAGCATTTTAGAGTTAATATACGTTGTATTGCAACCCTCACAGCCACTTCTACGATGATCAATGCTTACTAGCACTTTTCAAACAACATCTTTTGATGTCTTGACCACCATAACTCACTTCGAGTGCATCCTTTGATAGCTCACTACTTTTGCTTGGAAGGGTTGAGTATAGAGTAATCCATCACTTTAGCTCTGTCACCCTACCTACTCCTTTAAGCACTTAGCGATACATGAGTGCTTAATGAGATAAGTGCTTAGCATGGTACCAATCCTAGATGGCAACACTAGGTACCTATCAAAGCACTCTGTTATAGGCTAGAGCCTTTGGACAGAGAGTCATACCTTACCATTGTTCACATACAAGAGTTTCTAAAGAATGGATTCTCAAGTCCTTTACTCTAATATCAGATGTCATGTACCAGCAACTCTCTAGCTAAAACCATGCGATGAATGCTTACAAATCTTGGCCAACATGCTAACCTTCTTACAAACTTAAGCCACACTTGGATAGATCAACAGGATATTATGGATTAGACATAGTTTTTCTGAGAATAATGTTTTTTCTTATAGCTCTAGATAGAGATTTTCTGTAATCTTATATGGATGTGAAGCTAAAAATGTAAGCAATGTGGCCACATGCTTTCCTACTCGCATTGGACAAGTGAACCATGTCAAAATTATCAAAATACTTCTGTTGATGGTAGATTTTGGTTTAGCCAAAATCTAGCCAACTTGAGAAGTTCTTTTAGACTCAAGCTATTTTTTGGTTGAACAAGATGAAAAATGAAGCAAAGGAGAGGAAGAATAGTAACTAGACAGAGAGGCTTTTAAAGATAGCACCAGTCCCTATGTCCATAGTAATGTTATTGCTACTGGAGGAAATTCTACAAAGTTTCAGTATATCAGTTTAGAATACCTTACAGTGATCTCTTTCCTCCTATTTATGAAGGTTGGGAGGTTATAATTATAATTTTACAAGTTGTAATTCTATTACATTAGGTAATTTATGTACAAGACTAAATAGACTCCTACAATTTGGCTTCTATAAGTTGTTTTCAATCAGGTGGACCCCTGTCTACCTAGTCTACGGGATGATGTATGCTTATCTTACACACAACCTCAGCAAGCTTTTGGCTTC
Organism: Saraca asoca; assembly: GCA_026873985.1. Classification (NCBI taxonomy): domain Eukaryota; kingdom Viridiplantae; phylum Streptophyta; class Magnoliopsida; order Fabales; family Fabaceae; genus Saraca; species Saraca asoca. The sequence goes on from JANHAO010024435.1 coordinate 5,878, forward strand.
TGGCTAAGTGTTGCACCTCACAAACCAAATCCTCTAGCCTGGGGTCATTACTGCCCTTCGGGTAGCAAGGTCAAGAACGTTCTCATCAAGGCCAGCTCACATAGGGGGAACTTGCTAATTATACAAGCTAGGACTTAGTGCCTTCATTCCTCTAGTGGGCTTGACTATTATTTTGGCTTTATCTTGTACTGGGCATATGGCTTCGTGACCTGAGGATGTCACTTAGCGACCTTAAGGTTAGACGTGCTGGGCCTTTTCTTTTGGACTCACTATTTGGGCCTTCTACTAGCCCACTCATGAAGTACCAATTTTTACCCATAATATAAGTCCCCCAACTCTTAGTCTGCTTTACGGGTTAGGAGTTATAGTTAGCTAACGTGGTCCTTGCTTGCAACTTTTGTCGTGTTGTCATTTCGAACTAAAATATTTCACTTCGACTGCTCTAGGCCATACTTCTTTCTTAGTATAGCTCTTAGCCATTGGCGTGGTAGCTTCATTCTCTTTGGATCGTTCGATCAAGAGTAGCCAGATGCTCACTAGATTCTTCGAGTGACCGGGCTAGCCTATTTAAAGCCTGGGGGCTTTCTTCCTTCTTTATGGAAGAACTCGATGGATGCCTTAGCTAAGCCTCTTATGTCTCTGGTGACTTGGGTATTTGACGAGGCACACATGGCCTACTGCACACTGGTAGATCTTTCGTAGATCTTGGATTACTTCCTCATAGCATCACTGTGGAACTTGGGCTTACTAGCCAAACTCCTTTGCTTCTTAGTCTTAGTGGAAAAGGTGAGTCAAGAAAGGAGTCGTTAGTTGTGAAGGAATGCTGAAGAGCTTGGGTGCTCGTCAGTCTTTGTGACAATTGGACCTTATCTTCCAAAGGCTACCTTTTTCATAGGCTTATTAACATGTATTTTGACTCCTCTAGTGTAAATTTACCTCGTTGAGGCTTTTGATGAGTGAACTCTCTTTGTGAGCATTGCATCACATTGAATGTTTTACTTGTTGTACATGATAACATAAATTTTCTACAAATTACGACCGAACAAAATGCTTAGGTAACCAATCGGTCACATTCTTCCGTTAACAATGATTATGAGATCCATGAGTCCCTTAGTCTGCAATTAAAAAAATCATCTCGACAGGTCGCATATAGCTGTGTCCTGTGGGAAATTGCATGAAAGTTGCAGACGACATGTTGCATGTGAGTTGCAAGCGATAGTTAGCAAGAGAGTTGTGAACATTAGGCTGCAAAGGAGCTGCAAATGATAACTATTTTTTAAATTGTAATTAATATAATTTTTTGAAAATTTATTTTTAATTCTATATAAATTACAATTTTTTTAAAAAAACTAATTTTAATTATTAGTAACAAATTTAATGTTAATATTTTAAATTCTAATTTCTAATAATTAATATTTATTTAATGATAAAAATTAAATATGTGAAATATATGAATAGTTATGAATATATAAAATTAGTCAAATAATTCATAAAGTGTATTATTTAAATTAAATGATATATGAAACATATTCAAATAAAATGCATAAAAATATATATACATCCTAAAACTAGAGAGGAACTTTTCTATCTCTTGATCTTGTGTAACATCCTCTGATGACTAATAAGCCATCCACTACCTCTGACTAGTGGTGGTCAAGTCGGCTATAGTGGTGGCTGTGGATATATATATATAGGCAGGGGGCTACTGGTAGTGTAGAGAAGGCTGGGGTAGCCATTTGGATAAGGATGAGATAGAGTAGGAGGCAATGGATATTGGCTCAACTACTACTGAATATACAGAAGCTGTTCTATTTGTGAGTAAATGACCTACATTTGTTACTGTATCTTAGTAATAGTGTGTATAAGCTACTGCTGTGCAATAGGTGACATGTTCTTGAAGTATGATGCAGTAGCTGATATAGCTATCCCTATTGCGACTTAAGACCCCAACCCATAGACTCACCCCTTCTTAGTCTTGTCTATAGTATCCATCCATAAATCATGATCAGGTGGCCCAGTCACCTCACCAATCATCTCTTCAGAGTTCTTGGGACCACTTTGCACTTAAGTCTGTGCTATGCTCTCCTTTCTTTAGTTAAAGTTCTCCTACAAATTAAAACAATTAATTATTCAACATTATAAATGTAATAATCTTATTACCAAACATACAATACATTAATTTCACTACATAGGATTGTGTAGCTCAATGTGAGACCCACTAACCATCATTCTAAATCTGGGTGTGGTAGAACAAGCTATCAATAGGTGGCTTAACTCTAGTCTCAGCTATTTGTACAACATAAAATATTTCATGGATAGTATAAATTGTGGTATGAACGTGACTACAACAATGTAAATAGTATAAATAACATTGAATTCAAATAATGTTATGTAACACCTAGAAAATTTGAGAAAATAAAAAAGAAAATTTTAAAATAAAAATAAAAATAAAATTTAAAAGGACTAAATTGAAAAATCAATAGGGATTAAATTGAAAAGTTTTATTTTTGATGGGGCAAATTTTGAAATAACAAAGTTCAGGGGTCAAATTGAAAATTTTGGGAAATCGGCCCAGTCGGTAGCCGATTTCCCTGGGTTGATATTTTTGGTGGATTTTTTTGGAATTCTCTAGCCCTTTCCCTCATTTTTTTTCTTCTTCTCTCCCATTTGATATAGGGCTTTTCCGGGGAAACTTTCAGAGATTGAGTGACGCCGATGAGCATTCTGGCGATGTGTGGGCTGGCTTTTGGCTAGAAGGAGTCCAGCCAACTTTAGTCAGCTTTCTTCTTCTCCTTCGACCGAAAGAACCTTCGGCACAACTGCTCTTTCTTCTTGACGGAAATGGCGGATTCTAGTGGTGCAGTTCTATTGGATCTTCTTCCTTCTTCCCATCTAGCTTTCCTTCTTGGCTGGACGAATTTCATGGCAACTCAAGCCTCGACTCCCCTATTTCTTTTGTTGGTTCAGCCAGCTTTGTGGAGTGGACTGTTAGTGGTGTTCTGGTTGGCAGTGAGCTGAGGGTAGTCACTTTGGGACCCGGTGAGTAATCCTAGAATATTAGTTTTTCTGTAGTACTTGGATTGATAGTTATCAAGAAATTTGTGCAAGTAGTTAAAAATGTGTGGATAATGAACTTGGAAACTTTTGCTATAAAGTTAATTCTGAGATATTTCTGAGTAGTTATAGAGATTGAAAAGCTAGAAATTTTATCAATGTTGTAGTTTGGTTATGAATGGACAATTTACTTTGCTTGTATGTATAAATTTTGATTTGTTATTTTATTAAATGTATTCTGGCTGCTGTCCAAATTGTGAATTATTGGGTTACTATATTTTGTATTCTAGTTTGTTGTATTTAGGAATATTTGTATTCTGGCTTGTTGTATGCTGAATAAATGGTAGGTTACTGTTTGTTATATAAATGCTAATTGTGGTTTGCTGTATAACTATTAGTTGCTGTTTGCTGTGTAAATACTGACTTGTTATTTGCTGTAATCTGATTTGCTGGTTGCTGTATATATATATTTTTGGTATGTTGTATAGAATTTGGTTGTTGAATAGATCTGACTGTATTGGAAAGTAGTTTGATTGAGCACCAAAATATTGCTGTTGAGTGTTGTAATTTAGACGTATTGTGAATAAATTATGTAATTGTTAATGCTTAAATTTCTATAAGTCCTACGCTTTGAAGTGAGTGGATAGTCCCACTCTTGCAATTATTGTTTTGTATTGAAAAGTAATTTTACTGAATAGTAAAATAATAATTTAATAATTTGAAATATTGATGATGAGTTATTCTGAGGTATTATTTGTATATAAAACACATATTATTATCTTAAATAATATGAGAACTGGATTCATTGAAAACTTATTGGCAATCTGGTAACATCCGTAAATAGCCTGTATGGTTGGATAATATAGAAAGAACAGCCTATATGGCCAGCTAATACAAAAAGGAAATAGCCTGAATGGTTGTGACAACCTAAGAGGCGGTAATGAGAAACAACAGTTGAATATAAGTATGTGATACAAACATATAGTACAAAAAGAAAATACTAATAATACCATGGTTACCAATAAGAGTTCCTTGGAATTCAATTATTGAAATTATTTTCTTGCATAATACATATTTATATATATAATATAATTAAATTAACTAAGGATCCATGGGTAATTCTTGGGCAACCCGTAAGTGCACTTGTGTAACATTTGTTCTGTAGGAGAAATAAGGGGGTGATCTGAACTGGTGTTATTTGGTTGGACATGGAGATCTGTCTGATTCCCTATAGGATTCCTCTAGGTCTGAACCACTGGTTATTCATAGGAAACCCTCAGGTGCACTTGTGACCACCCGGTGTCTGTTGGAGCAATAAGAGGGAAGGTGGAATAAAATGAAATATCTGAATGGTGTTGTGGATGGTATAGGGGTGATCTGATCGGTTCTGGTTACCTGTGGGAATTATATGGATCCATTTGACAAATACTTAAAGAAAAGAAATACAGTTTGAACAATTAACTACATGAAAAAGTATATCAAGAAGTATAGTGACTGGTGAAATAGTAAACACGTATTATATTAAGTTTGTATGATCAGTAGAATAGATGTCTAGTTTGGGCCACCATGTATTTAATTTATTGCTGCATATACGGCCCATATTATTTGTCTATAAATACATTATAGAAATTGAGTTATTGTAATATTTATTGTATCTTATCTGTGATTGAGTTCTGGATGCCTAGTAGGTTATTGTTGTTCAGTCTAGGCCATTGTATATATACGTTTAATTGTTAAATGGGTTCTGGTGGGCGTGTGGCCCCAATATATAAGAAGGCCTTGAGTCTGGGCATCCAGATTATAGGGGAAACTCTATAGGATTTTTGGAAAAAATAGATACATAATAAAAGGTCAAAAGGTGTAGTTAAGCTTGTAAGAGGTTTCCTATGGGTGACCTTCTACACCAGCCACAGATCCCTTTGGCGGGTCGTGACAAAGCTGGTATCAGAGCAAAAGATTTAGGGACATCTGTATAAATGTAATATCATACTCATATATGTCTTGTAATTTTGTATAATATGGATTCTCTATATAATATGATAGTAGAAAAATACTGCTAATAGCCAAAGTATTGACAAGAGTCTATAAAGTAAATGATATGTTAAATTCCAGTAGTGTACCGGAGGGAACATCATTTCAGTTTTTCTGAAAGTCTTTGGATAATGATATGAACTGATACTTGAATATCTGTTATAGTTATAGAATTGAGGCAACATTGCCTCAGTGTTTTTGAAAGATAGTACAGTAACAAGGAAAATGTGAATGAAATTGAATCTGCTCTAGACTTTGTATGAAATATTTCAGAGATGTTCAAAAGGATTTTCAGTAAATTCTGATAGATGATCCCTCATGGTACTAATATGAGAAATATGGAAATTTTGAAAGTAGTACTATTAGGGTGGCATATGAAAAAGTGGAACCAAAAAATTGTTCCATTTTGTAAGATGATCGAATCGATTATCTGATATAGAGCATTCAGACTCGTGTGTATCTGTTCCCTAATTTCACTTGGTGTGAAAATCTATTACTTGATTTGATTTAAGAATAATTGTTTCTCTGAGTATTAGGGTAGACACCATACTGTTGATAAATGGGAAAAAGTACAAAAAAATAAGATAGTTTTAGTTCATTTTGTTAATAGTATTTCATGTTTTCTTAGTGTTTTTACTTTGATTTCATATTTTGTTTGAG
>JANHAO010024436.1:0-11622 GCA_026873985.1 Saraca asoca
AATCTGATTCTAGAGGAGTGATCTTGGGCTCTATTTAAATTGAATTCATGTCCACTTCCAATTTCTGGGCATGATTCATATCAAATATTGAATCAATGTAGAGTAACTCTCTTTTCATGCAGTGTTCCGCTGAATAAGCTATACAAAGATCTCAAGATTGTCATTGATCTTAAGAAAATGTTATAGGATCAGAATATGGTTCTAATGGAGGGCTCTTGCTCTTGATCAACAGTTCACTAGGTCTGTCGAGATTGTTGTTTTGATGGCCTCACCACATAGTCCTATAACTGGCCCTTTCTGATGAGGTCTTCTATGGCATCTCTTAATGCCCAGCATTTAGAGGTGATGTGTCTGACCTCATTGTGATAAGCATAGAATCTGCTCGGGTCTTTGGATTTCACGGGTGCCCTTATGGGCCTAGGTTTCCTAAAGTCTTCCTTATGCCTTTACATGGAAAAAATCCTATCTTACATAATTGACAGGATATTGTAACTTTCAAACTAACATTGAGGCTAAGGTCATCGAGGCTTTGCCTTCTTTGTGAGCTGAGGATTGGGGTCGTGGCTGTGACTCTCATGGCTCCTCTTTTTACTTGAGGTGGAATCACAGGTGTCTATTCTTGCTTGAGCTCGTCTATTCTGAAGGTTTCCTCCCACCTTATTTGCTTGGTAGTTCGCTTGTAGAATTCAGCTAGATCTCAAGCCGGGGACCTGTAAAGGCTTTTGTACAACTTCCTGTCCTTGCGGAGTCTCGCTGAGATTGCTGTTAAGATGCTTTCCTTTGAAGGATTCTCTATGGAGTTGGCCTCATGTCTAAACCTGGTTATGTAATCTTTCAGCAACTTATTTCTTCACTGGAAGATCATCGCAAGATGATAAGGAGGCATAAGCTGCCTTTTCAATGCCCGATACTAGTCAATGAATTTCTTTTGACATTCTTCCTAGCTATTGATGCTGCGAGTCAGGAGGCTTCTGAACCATGCTCGGGGGATACCTCCCAATGTGGTTGGGAAGATGTGACATTTGACCAGAAGTCAATTATTTGAAGATCCATTTGGACATTGAACGAGTCCAGGTGGTCACGTGGGTCACTATTTCCATCATACAGTGGGATTGCAGGCACTTTAAGTTTCTATGGAAAGGGCTGCATTTTGATCTCCATGGAGAATGGCAAGCTTTCCTCATAGCGAGGTTGATTATTCTGAGATTGGGGACATTCTTCTAGCTGTTTTAGCCTTTGGAGGACTTGCTTCATTATTGGAACCTGAGCTTCGGACTAGGGGCTAGAGCTCTCAGCTTGTTGTGAGCCCCCAGATCGCTGGTCATGGTGGTTTTCATGAGTCTCTTTCTGAGCTTTTTCACGCAATTGCTGGAGCTGTGCTATAATTTCTTCTTGCTTTTTGTGCATCCTAGGCTTGCGCTTGTGCTAGCACTTTAACAATTTCAGCCAGCTCTCTTACCATGTCCTTAAGTGGTGACTGAGGGCCTACCAGTTAAATAGTTGGCATGCTGGAACTATTGGTGACCCTTCCTCTCATCATTGTAGTCGGATAGAGAAAGGATTCAGAAAACAGACGAGCCCTCCTTCTAGCACTAAAATGTTAATGGTGGAATCTAGTTCTGAGCCAAATGCTAGCCAATTATGATCGATTCTTGAACCCCAGACTATTTTCTGATAGATCGTGCAAGAAAAAAAGATAATGGAGAGGAAGGAGAGTAATGGAAGACAATGTTTTTAATGTGGTTTGGCTAAATCTGGGCAGCACTGAACCCTATGTTCACGACAAAATTTTTATTAGATTGAAAGAAAATTTACAGAGCTTTGGCTAAGTTATTTCGACCTCCCCTTTTTCCTCCTCTTCTAACAGTGATTTCCCTATTTATAGAGGAAGAAAGGTTACATGCAATGATTACAAGTCACAATTCTGTTACATCAAATAATAAATGAACAAGACTCTCTAGACTACTACAAATTGGCTACTACAGGTTACTTTTTGCAGGGAGGGCCCCTCTTGTTGGCTAGAATACAGGCTTGACACAAGCTTGTCTAGAACTCCACCTCACGGAGCTTCTAGCTTGGGGAGATGCTGTCTCATGAACTGAGATCCCTGATGTGGGATTGCTACTGCTCTTCAAACAGCGAGGTCAGGCTTAAGGCTGTCAGTGCAAGCTTGAATTATGTTCAAGCTGGGACTTAGCAGAGCAATTCATTGAACACACAAGCCGAGATCTCACGCTCTCATCCTCAACAAGCTGGATGTCTTCTAATGCGGACTTGGCTTCTGTTGGACCTTCGGCCTACTCTTTTGAGATTGATTTTCACTCACAACACTATAAGACACAACTAATTCAATTCTACCCCTAGTTGAAACATTTACTTAACTTTAAAATTTGACACTTATAGATTTCAATTATATTTATCTTCCTTCATAAAACATCCTTTCAATACATCCTAACATTATCCTCCAGTCAACATATCTTTCCCATAATATTGCTAAAATTTAAACTCATGTGCTTATATACCAAATCCATAAGAAAATACTTTCAGGAGAGTAAGTTGTTTACTCCTATGGTTAACAGATACTCATTTTCAAAAAGCAAAAAAACTAAATTGCAATGGAATATCAAAGAAACTTTGAGTTCCAGTGACCGTCATTGGTCTGGATTAATTCTCTATAACTTTTACTTCTTTGGAATCCTCTTGTATTCTTTCTTGCGACACTACATAACCAAGAAACTTAACATTAGTTGCCCAAATTTTACATTTAGGGAATTTTGCATGGAATTTATGGTCTCTCAGAGTTTGCAGTATTATTTCTAGACATTGATTATGTTTTTCCTCACTTTTGGAGTATACCATAATATCATTAATAAATACTTAAGAAAAACAAATTGTCTATTCATAAAGTTAACATGTAGTCAATTTAATATTCAAATGATTTGCATAAGCTATTCTTATCTAATCATTATGCCTCTTTCTTATTTTCAATCTTAAATTTCTAATTCTTCTCTTATTATCACATTTACTCATTTTGACCTTTGACTAATTATACCATCTACCATTCACACTTAACTATGCCAAATTCAATGTTTTGAAAGTCACCACTTATTGGGTTCATTAAGAGCCTTCTAATCATAATACCATTTGAATAAAAATATTCTTCTAATTTCAATTAGCTTAGGTCATAAAACAAATAACACTTATGAAGAAAATGAGCTTTTTGATTAGCCACTCTAACATTTACCCATTTTAGCCATATATTATATATACTCCTTTGACAATTCTTTCTACAAATCTTCAGCTAATGATATTTTGATCTCTAGTCCATTTTCGAGAAATATCTCACCCTTTATAGCTAGCTAAACAAATCCTTGATATGAGTGAGGGGATATTTATTCTTAACAACTATATGATAATCGATACACCATCATATCATTCTATTTTCTTTTTAACAAAGAGCATAAATGTTCTTTATGGTGATATACTTAAGTGATTGAAGCCTTTATTAACTAACTCTGGTGGTTAAGTTTTTATAACTCTTCTAATTTCTAGGGGTGCTATATAGTAAGGAAGAATAGAAAGAGGTTCTATGTTGAGTACAAAATCGATAATAACTCAATTTCCCAATCTGGTGGCAATTTAGGTAATTTATCAAAAAACACATTAAGAAATTAACATATCACCAAAATTTTACTTGGATTTAGAAAAATTTGTTCCAAGTTTTTCACTATGGCTAAATAAACTATGCACTCCCTTTTAATAACTTGCAAGCTTATACATTCACATTTAAACTATCTACCTTAACTGCTTGTTCTTTTTGAGAGACTATAGGAGGAAATTTATTCTTATGAAGTGTAATTATCGTATCAAAACTATTCATGCACACATGGTGCTAGGAAGACTAATCCATACCTAGGGTTACATCATAGTCAATCCTATCTAACATGGCTAGATTTGCATATACCTGATTATTTTCTATTATTATAACATAATTTCTATACAAGTAGTCAACTAGAAGAGTCTGGCTAACTGGAGTTATGACTATTAACGATGATTCCATTGATCCATTAGATTCATTTATTAATAAGGAATAACAATAAGGAATAGGTAGCTCTGAGGTTAAATATTATTTGAAGTTATAATTCATGTATTTTTAGAATACCTAAAACTTCAGCATTTGATATTTGGGCTTCCTGTCTGGTAAGATTGTGAATTCTCATAGTGACTTCATTAGGATTTCTTTCTCAAATATAGTTGGTACTCTTTTGGAAGCTGCATGTTGGGTTATTGGTTGGTTTTGAGGTCTTGAGAGTTTGCATCATACCTCGAGACACCTACATTCATAGGGCATTCCCATGCTCTATGTCTCAACTTTCCACATCGAAAAAATCTCATCAATTTCCTGTTGCACGGTCCATAATGCCTTGTATTACAAATTATGCATCATGGATTCTTAACATTAAGTTTCCCTTGATTCAGGATTACATTTCTTCTATAGGACAGAGCAGAAAAAATTGAAACTAATTGACCTCATATCTTTCTTCTTATAGCTAAATTCTATGACTGGGATGATCCAATATGGTTTTTTTTCCACTCACCAGGTGATATTTCATGAACTGGAATTGGTTTTCCACCTGATGCAATACTAGCTTTAGCGGTTCGAGCTCACTTCTTACTACCAAGGGACATTCTCTTTTCACGGTGCTCTTTGCATCTTAATTCCATCCAAAAAGCTTGATTCATGGCTTGTTGGAATGTTATATTTGGATATATTTTGACTTGAACAAAATAGTAATCATGAAGTCCTTATACAAACCTTTCTACTTTCATAGTTTCATAAAAAATAAAGTGAGTTGCATATCAGGAGAGCCGAGTGAATTGAATCTTATACTCACTTACGAATAATTTTCTTATTTCAAATTTTCGAACTTTCTAGCATTCTCTTGCTAGACATTGGGAGAATAGAATCTATCAATAAAAGTTTCTTGGAACATTACCTAAGTTAATGGTTCGACATCAGTAACTCATCTCCCAATGAGTTCAACATACTAGTGATGTGCCAAATCATCTAGCTGGTACCTTACCAGCTCTATTAGTAAAGGTTCAGGACATTATAGCATCCTAGCATATCTCTCAATTTAGTCAAAAAAATTGACACAAATCCTTAGAAGAATTTGTTCCTCATATATCAGGACAGCTCTAGTTTTAGAAATTTGTGAATAATTTTCAACCTACTTGGTTGCTCATTTCTAGCAAGAGGAGTTTGATCTCTTTCATTTTATATACCCCTATCGGGCCCTCTATCCTGATCTTGAGTTTGATTTTGTGTTAATGTTTGTATCTGGTGATTCATTGCATGTTGCACTAGGTTTTCTACTCATTGAGCGTATTTAGGATTATCACCAACTTCATGATGTGGACAAGTTCATTTAGTGAACGATCTTTCATCACCAAACTCAGATTCTTGGCTTTCCTACCTTTTAGCTTTTACATAATCACCATCACAAAATTAATTAGATTCTCAAGTCAGACAAAGATTCAAATTTAACTGTTGACGTCATATTTTGGTTTTGATCCAAACTCTAGCCAATGAGGGATTCTTTTAGGATCTCAAGCTGTTAACTGGTTCTCAAATAGAAAATCAATAGAATAAGCAAAGAAAGAAGGAAGAGCAGTAAGGAAACATAAGGTTTTTCATGTGGTTGGGCCAAATCTGGACAGTATCAGACCTTACGTCCTTGGTAGTGTATTGATGTGAGAATATTTTTATAGTATTTCAGTATGCCGGCTCCTTCCTCCCCTCCAGGTTCATCATCTTCCCATATTTATAGAGGAGAGGAGGTTACAATTGTAATTGTGCATGCAATAAATCTATTACATCAGCATTTAATGTACAAGGCTTGAATAGACAAACTAAATCCTGAAATTTGGCTACTATAGATTGCTTCTTGTAGGTAGGCCCCGTGTGTCTACTAGGTAGAATGTGATTTTAATCTTCTATCTAGTGAGCACTCAGGTCGCTAGTCATACCTGGCTAGTTAAATCCTTCAGTTTGGGGAAGTGCCTATCTTTGAGATGGTGAGGTCGAGCTCGCCTTATTAGGAACGGGCTTAAACTGGGGAGGTTGCCTTGCGACGCAAACTGAAGGCATAACGATCTGAGTAATTCTCCAGTTAGGTCTTTGCACATTTGGGCTGCTCGCTGGCCTATCAAAGATGACCCAAATTTTACCTATAACATTAACTTTGTTGATGTAAACACAAATTTCACTAGGTCAATGGGAATGGTATCAGTAATATGTGCTCTCAAGTGCACATGTGCTACTAGTATTATTCTTATTAACATTTGACAAAACCACCACTACAAGAGAACTCTAATAAACTCTATGCAATTCTAGATGCAGGCCTATACTCATAGATTTAGCCTAGGCTATGTTCTAATATCAACTTTGTCATGACCTAAACTCCTAGTCATGACCAGTGAGAATGTCAATCCCTAATTGATAATCACCAGCCTTTGACTTATCTCTATTATTCATTTCTACTCATGCTTGTTTTAATATTTCCTACTTACATATATGTAAACCCCAATTGGTTAATAGAGGCATCATAAACGTAATATATATAATTAAGTTTTTATAATGTATAGAGGCACTACCTAACCATGGCACACACCTATATAAACTTCTGTTTAACAAGCCTTCAACAAGTACTTAATAGACATACACTCCTGAAGGACTCTTTATTGTGGTGATATTTACATCAGCAGTGACTTCCATGAAGTTATTGCCTATCCTTACTTTTTAAAGGTGGGTTAATAGCAATTTCTTGAGAATTTGAAAAGAAAATAATCCACAGAAGAGTGAGTCTAGATCTCAGTGAGATAAATCTGTACCTAACTTATGGATTTATCATCATTTAACCATACATATATACATCATATCTTTAGAAAACATAACAAATGCCATAATTAACAAACACATCATAAAGACTCAGGCAATTAAGCTCTGATTAATATCATAATACATTATAATTATCACACTATAAAGAACCATGATTTTCTCATGGCCTCAAGCCATCCTCATTAATCATTATATGTTCAAATTATAGTACCATGTTGTACTCTAACATTTCATAGGAATCAGTCTTCACATGATTTTATATCATATTGACACATCACATTAAATCTCCTTTTAAGATTTCTTAAAATAACCATCATTAATCATATTATCCACATAGCTTCAAATCATTAATAGCCATGTCACATAATCAAGTCATATTTTATCACATTCCAATGTACTTAAGTTAACAACTCCAATAAACAACATAATAAATAATAAGAATGTAAATCTCCTTAGTACTCCTTTCCAACCATGACCTGCACAAACCCAGCCTTTTCCCTCCAGGCACTCATTACAATTGGAATACACAAACCTAGGATCTAGTTCATATATCCTATCCCATCAATCTCATCATTTGCCATCCCTTGTCTCATAGGAAATTTCAAACATTTCAAGAGTATCATGATATTTGTCATTCACATTATATCATTTCCACATATGGCATTTCATCATTATTAATCATCATTCTATAATCATCAAACACACTTTATCAACATTAATCACAATTCACCTCATTTTCCATAAGGAAATTCCTCAATATAAACAATATCATCTTTTTAATAATCAAACCACACATTTGTCATCAATTCCAAATTCAATTACACTGCCATGACAACTATCACCATATCATATATCATAAGTCATCCCCTACCTCATGGGGAATTCTAAATATTTCCTCGATATCATTTCTCATGACAACCATGTTACAAACACACATTCTCTTTCATGCTATATTTAGAACTATCCACATTGCTTTCATAACATTTATGTATAAATAATTACTAGGTTAATCAATATTAACTTCTCATTTAAGACTTCTTATCCACTATATTCAATTTAGTTACATTTTAAATAAGTTTAGACCCAAGAAATTTAAAAGAGTTCTTAGAGAGAGAAGTTTGAACTAAAAAGAGTGGAAACATTTTGGAGGTGAGATCAGAATCGTGAGTAGAATTGCTATCACAATTGTTGAGGAAATTTGAGTAAAATTGAGGAAATTTAGTTGAAAATGCGAGTCTGCTCGCTAAATTTTGAAAACTTTTAAGAAGTCCAAATTTAAACATGATCCAAATTGTGATCAGAATCAAAAAATAGAGTAGGAAATATCAATTCAAATCGTACAAATTCAATTCAAAATTTGATTTGAATCGTAAGAGCAAAAGTGCTGGGTTTTTGCGAGCATGATCACGAATTTAGTTCAAAAAGCTACAATTTGAATCGTACAAGCAGGTTTTGCATGAAAACAACAAAAAAATAGGGGAAGCAACTTTCTATTCAACCTTTTGTTATAAGTCCCTATTTCAACGTCTTTTGAAAGTTTAAATATCCACATAACTTAACTATTTCTATAGCAAACCAATCAACATATCAACAGATTCATTCAATCTCAAATTTGGCTACACAATCACTAAGAAATCATTTTATCCACTTACATCAAGTAATTAACAAATCACAGGTAAGAACACATTATAATTCACTAGAAAGGTAAGAATTACTCACCTTGGTAGCTAGAAACAAACAAATCAAACAGATTTCACAAAGATTTTCAATATTCTTCAAGAACACAAAAGAAGAGTCTATTAACTTTTAGATTTTCCAAGGATTTTTCCTCTTCATCCAATTATATATGATTAGATTATGATTCCATTTAATAGAAACAAGCTATATCTGATAGATTCAAGCTCTAAAACACCAAAAAAATCATGTCAATTCATGGGTTGAATAGTGATAGTAGATTTCAAAAATTCATAACTCAACTTTTACTCCATGAATCAACAAGATTTTAATATCAAATTAATGAGTAACAAGAGAGGAATCTACTGTAAAAATATAAGAAATTGACATAGAAGAATGAAGGCTTACCTGAAGAGAGAGAAGGATAGCTTGTAGAAAGAGAATGAACTTGGAGAAGAAGCAAATGGGTTGCATGAAGCAACCAGGAATAAACATAAAAGCAAGAGGGCAACTACCTCTTAAAGGGTCAAAAATGGAAAAGAAAAATTGGTCTATTTCCTTTGACTTCTTCCTTAACAAGTTTTGTAATTTCTTTTGTTTGGTGACTTTGCCAATTTCTTCACCTAAAGTCCAAAAATTGATATGCTCGTCGATTGCCAATGACTGTGAAATTTTGACACAAATTAGTTAAATTAATTACCTTTATAATGACTATAAGTTTACACTCGCTAGGAATCTTAGTTTTGGTCTTTTTAAAGTTTTTCTAAATATTAATTCATGAAAACATGAATTTTGATCCATAAGCATTCGAATTGAGAACTTCCACTTTCTGAACATTCCTATCATTCATACAATCTTTTTTCACTATGTCTGAATACTTTGTATCCCAAAATTTCTATAAAATTTCAAATTCTCAAACTTTCCAATTTAACCCTTTTAGATTTTCTAAAAAGCCATTTTGTTACCCAAAATTCACTTCAGAAAATTTTGGGATGTTACAACATATGTCAATTACTAACAAGTTTTAATTAGAAAGTGACAATAAATATCCAACTACAAATGAAAAATAAGTATAAGAATTTAATTTCAAACTCTTAAATTATAAGAACCTTAATAAAAATTAAGTAAAATTATCAGGAGCAAAAAGTAAGTTAGCCTATTGCATAACATAAATTAAGTAAAATGTTGATAATAAATTTTAAAATAAATATAAGGTAACCCACACCCAAGAGGGGGTGAATTGGGAGTTTTTAAAACTTTTAGACTTTTTAGCATTCTCTTTGAAAATCTCTTGTTTTTGGAAATCAGTGGGATAGTTTTAATTCAAACAACCTAAGATAGTTAGATTAAGATGTTTGAACACAAGAAATAACAAGTTAAAGCACTTGAGCAAAATAACTCATTTAACTATACAAGGCAAGGTAATAGAAATCATTTCTTTCAAGCATATCAATATCGAGGCAATAAGAAAAATAGTGAGGCACAAAATTACTTAGCAAATTTTGCAGTAAAAAACAAAGCAACTCAAGAACACATACACCAGCAAAAGTAAGAGTAGATAACACAATGTAAATCACTAGAAAATAAAGAGAGTAGGGATAGAGAGATTCAAGCTTAATATTTGTAGTGGTTCCCCCTTAAAAATATGATCTTCAAGGTGTACATCCACTTCTAAGCTCTCAATCAAGCTTGAATCTACTATAATAAAAATCCTTCCAATTTTGGCAAGCACAAGGAGAACCCTTAATAAGTGATTGCTTAACCACAATCAAACTCCCTTTGAGAAGCTCAACTACTCACTCAAAAAGAGAAAAACTACTCTTTAAACCCTAGTTAAGACTACCCCTAGGAAACCCAGATGTGTTTGAAAGAGTTGATAGAGAAATCTAAAGAACTCTGTAGTTTAGATTACAAATTGAAGCCTAATAGATATAGAATCAATCAAATCTAGCCTATAATAAAGAATATAGATAAAGAGATGAAGTACAGATGAAAAGGGAATGTTTACCTTGGACTTTGCTTTTTTTTTTTCCATTCTTAGAAAAATGTGTGTGAAATGGGTATTTATAGCAAAAATAAATAGTCGGTGAAAACTAGCTACTATGTGTAAAACTGGACCTACGAGCATGATCGTGAGTTCAAAATTTGAAATGTGAGTAGAATTGTCAGACTACATTTTGAAGGCTTTGATTTGACTTGCAAGATTTCAGTTCAAAATTGAGTTTGCTCACCTGAAGTTGCAAATCTTTGAGAAGTCCAGAAAAGCACGTGATCAGAATCGTGATTAGAATCATGAAACATAGTTTTGAAGAGTTTGATCAAATTATGCAAAAATAATTCAAAACTCGATTCAAATTGCAAAACATGAATGCTTGCCCTGTTCATGTGAGCATGATCGTGAAAATAGTGTAAAATCCTTGAGTAGAATCACAAGGCTTAGAGAATGAAAATTAAACTTTCCCAAAACCATTTCATAACAATTTAACCATTTTAAATCTTCATAATTCAATCTAAAAACATGATTCCAAGTTAAACGAATATGTCAAAACATTTAAGAACTTGTTGGAATGTTTTTGGTGAAAAACTTCAAATGCAAAAACATATTTCTAAGATTAAACAGTTTGATAAATCATGTAAGACCATCTTGGAATGTTTTTGTTAAAAATATTTCAAAAGCTTTTTAATTACAAACTTGAGGCAAACCTTCCAAAAGTTATTTCAAAGAAATAAGCTAAATTCAAATAATCCAATACCTTTACATTTAGACTAAGAAAGTCTAAGCTTAAAACAAAAGACTATACCTAATGAAGACCTTAGGCAAAACTTGAAACATCCAAGCATTCAAAGCTTCAAACTTCTAAGACTTTGAAACTTGAAACATCTTCATTTTTTACTTTCTTCTAAAGATAAGCATGACAATAATAACCAACACTTGGCTCCAATGTTCACTCTCTCTTCTTTGGACAATCCTATAAAATAAACATAAACTTTGTAGTCCATATAGTTAGTCCAATCTAATTTATCATAATGCATGATTCAAATATATA
>JANHAO010024437.1:0-11678 GCA_026873985.1 Saraca asoca
CAAAGTATAACCTTTCATGTAAAAGACATCCCTCAATCTCAAGTCAAAGGATCAGTCATGCGATCACCACTGGAGATTAACTGATAACGCAGCTCCATACAGTATCTCTAAGCGGGTCAGGCATGATCACGATTACCAGTTATGTTTCCCCAAACTAATTGGGTCGTGTCCACGTGTGTGTTCAGATGCAACTCACTTATATCTTAGCCTATGAGATCAACTGCTCATCATATGAGAAACACTCCAGTATCTAGTCTCAACAGATCTAATAATGCCCAGTTATCAGATCTCAACTAGTGTTATTTTGGTGCAGATGTTTACATCATTAACAATTATACTCACAATCCCATAACCCCTTATGGAATTGATTGAATGAAATACTTTCTCACCATGGACTTCATCTTATGTATGCAATGCATGATGAATGCAATATAAGATGAACATTCAACCTTTATATCAAATCCACAGAATGTATAGTTTTGGATGCGATAGGGCTCAATCAAATTAGTCTAGGGCACCCACCCAAACTAACACTTTCACATGGTGAATCTATTACAATGAGAATTTACAAAATTCAAGGTTGTTGAGTTAGAGGAAAACCAAAGTTATGTGTTATAAATTTTAATTGCAAAAATCAAGGTTGTTAATTTGTAAAAAAAGAATATATTATTTTACTAATAATAAAATGCATATGTCAAGATTCTTACGCAATTTTTCGAGAATGAAAAACTAATCTTTATTACTTTAGTGTAATATACAATCAAATAAGCAATAAAAATTGCTGGTGTCAAGATCTTTATTTATTTATTTCATTTATTATTTTTTATCATTATTATTTATTTTCTTATTTATTATTTTTTATGTATATTTTATATGTATTGCGGCAATTTAACGCTGCAAGAAGAATTAATCTGGACCATTAAAATTGGTCAAATGATGTCATTTTAAATCTCATCGTTGATGTGCATTGAGACATAAGCTTGGGGCCTTCCAATTTCACTTCATTTTCTTTAACATTTTCTCTTTTTGTTTTTCAGGCGTTTCTCTAGCTTCGAGTTTTGCAGCTCTCTAGAGCCTTACAACGCTTCAAAGCTTCCTGTTCCAGAATCTTCTAAAGGAATGCCACCAATTTCCCTTTAGTATTGAAAGTGCTTGCCTTATATGTATTTTAACTTGAACTCAAATGCTGATTTTCCTTCAATACTCCCATCAAATGTCGATTTTTCTCTTCATACTTGTATTGCTGTGCACTGGAAAGATTAATTTGATGTAGCATGTCTGGGTTCTTTAGGTTCTTAGTGTAGGGTTCGCTTCAGTGTTCCGCAATTTCTACAATACTTTGATCTTCTTGTTATTAATCTGGTGCTTATGAGTTTATTGTTCAAGTTTCATCTTCCTGGGTTTTTTTTTGTTTTTATATGTATTTTTATGAATTGCCACGGATTGCTCACACTACCTAACCTCTGACCTATTTTTGCAAATTTCTTAAGGTATGCTTGCTTTCCTTTTGCTTTTTCCTTTATTGAATTAATGTCTTGGCACCAGCAATTGACCAATTGGATGCACTTCAAATTTCTTCTAATTCATTTGAAGACAATCGATCGATCCTACAAAAGTGTCGCATGAAGAAAATAACCAATGCATTGCCAATCCGAAAATTTTCAGCATGTATTGACTTAGAGAATGACGATGAAGACAAACCCCCATTGCCTATTTTTGACGACATTCTCGAAGTGGAAGAAGAACTATATAGAATCATAGATACAACAAAGACCAATCAAGAGGTAGATATTTGGAGCCAACCAACAGTAGAGATTGGCCCGAATCATCTATCAACCTCCCATCTGCAATGTATGGCCTCCGATCGACTGGGAAAAGCTTCAATGCACTTACAACTATGGTGTACCCTTTCTGGAAAGTCTATCTTGGATCAATTCTTGTAACTCAAGTGGCGAGGATTTGGCTTATTATCTAGATGAGACTCAATCCATCTAGTTAATTAGGTTAACCTAAAAGTAATGTTTGTACCGCTGCCCATTGCGTTGTTGGATAACAAATGAATTGATAGATTATGAAATGAGTATATTCCTACTAAGGCCAATTGTTCAATAACCTTTGAAGTCACTAGAAAGAATGAACATTGCTGGAGTTTTGATATTGGTTGATACTAGAGATTGTTAGCCTTATTAAGGAGATTAGTAGCCTTGTTAGGAAGATTGTTTTGTTATCTTATCTTATTTAGTTTTGATGTTGAAAATAATTTTGAATCTGACAATATGTTTTAATATTTGTTATTTGTTTTATAGGATCAAAGTATGAGATTCAAAAGATCCACATTAGACTTTAGTAATTCTTTAATTTTTATTAGAATCTTTTATAAGTAAATTCTAATCCAATTTGATTCAAGCAAATTTCTTAAAACAATTATATTGAGATAGAAATAAATCACTTAAAGTGAGCTGAAATTAAATATTTTTCAAACAAAATTTTCAAATGATCTTTCACAAGTGCAAGTTTTATAAAAATTATTTTTCACTGTGTAAATTGATTCACAAATTGATTTATACTAAAGATATTGTGAAAATGGATTTGAATCAATCCATAATGAAAAGTTCTGAAAAATATTTCTTACTAAAGGATAGGATTTTTCCTAAATCAATTAGGTAATCGATTCAAGACCTATTCATATAAAACTATGATTCGATTCATGCATCAATTCTGTTATGAACATTTTTATATAATATTCATAGACAAATCAATTTATTAGTTAGTAATCGCTCTGAATAGATTCAAGAATTAATTCACGGATTGAAAGTTAATTATTTTTCAATTGTCGGTTACAACACTATAAATACCCCTATCCTTATTTCAAACTCAATTTGTTTTCATAACTTTCACATTTCTTTAAATGTGAAAATCACAGAGATAACCAAGCTTTGCCAGATTTATCACTGCCTCACTATATCTCATCAATTCAAAGGATCTTGAATCAAATTTGAGGAGAATTCACATTAGATATTTGAGATATTTATCTCAAATTGTGGTATTGTATTTCTTACCCTAATTTCTTGTTTTCTTTTAGATTTTTAGGTTGATAGGAATTTGGTTTTCCTTTTAGATTGTTAGGTTAATAAAAATCTGAGATACAAAGAAAGAGATTGATATTCCCTTTGCATCTTCCTTAATTGTGAGGTTGATCATAACTAGTTGAAGTTGTAAAGAATCTAGTATCTACTAGGTTACGTGGTTGATCATAATTTGTAAGAGATAAAAGAATTGTTATATCTATAGGTTAATAATGGCCCAGTCAAATCTTGTGTAATAGGTTGGCAAGGGCCTGAGTTTAATTCTTGTGTGTAAACTGGTTGTGCAAGAGTCCAATTAATTCCTATTGTTGTTGTTGTTAATAAAAGTGACCATCCGGTTGAAGATTATCCAATGAATGTAGACTTCAATTGCCCTTTCAATTGAAGTTAAACTACTTTAAAAATCCTTGTGTCATTTACATTTTTGCAATTTATATTTCTGCACAATTATACTCTACTGCAATTAATTGTTTCTAGATTAATTGTTTAATTAATAACTATGTTTGTTGCACTCTCATATAATTTGTTTTTAATTGTCTAATTGTTTCTGATATTCTATATCACATCTAATCAATGACTCTAATTCAATTCTGATTATCCAATAAACTTCCAAAGATATTTTTCTTAAAGACTTCCACTTTTATAAAACAAAATAGAATCTAATCATATTTCAAAAGAGTATAATTTTACATTTGTAAAAAAGGGCAAGATTGTTAGTTTTTTGAAACCAATAGTTGGTATTAGAGCTTTTGGCTCATGATACTCTTTTATTTTTAAAGAGATTATGGATTCTAGTTTCACATTGTTGCCTAAATGTCCATCATTACACAAACCCCCTTGATTTACTGGATATCACTTTACCTACTGGAAGCAAAAAATTAGAGATTTTATTGAAGCTACTGATATAGACATATGAGAAATTGTAGAGGATGGATATGATCCATCACAAGCCTTGATTAATGGGATTGTAAAACCTAAACCAAAATTCCTTTGGACTAAAGAGGAAAGGAAGAGACACCTCCTAACCTCCAAAGTCAAATGGATCATCTTTAACTCCTTTTCCCTAATGAATATGAAAGGATTTCTAATTGCATTACAACTAAACAAATCTATGACACATTAGAAATAGCACATGTTGGCACTACACAAGTTAAGGCATCTAAGGTGCATGTTTTAGTTTCTGAATATGAAATATTTAAAATGGAAGAAGGTGAATCCATTAAAGATCTCATTCAAAGATTCATTGCTATAACTAACTAACTCTTGCTTGTTGGAAGAAAATTTGACAATGCAGATTTAGTGCACAAAATTCTGAGGTCTTTAACAGAAGAATGGCAACCAAAGGTGACAGTCATCAAGGAATGACTGAAGATGGGAATGCCAACCATTCAAGAGCTCTATGGAAATTTAGAAAAGCATAAATTAGAATTGAAGAGATATAAAAAGGATGGTGATGACAAAAAGAAGAGAACTTTGGCACTTAAAGGTACAAAGATATCTGATGATGATGAAGAATCAAAAAGTGATGCAATGCAGATGAAAAAGAAGATATGGCGTTGTTAAGCAAAAAGTTGTAGAGAATTCTTAAAAAAAAGAGTAAAGTAGCTCCTTAAAGAAGAAATCAAAATAAGACTAATCAAGGAAACCTTATTAGCACTACTCCAACATGCCTTAAATGCAAAAAACTCAAACATATTAAACTGGATTACCCCATCTACCTAAAAAGATAGCTTGAGAATGAAAGGAGAAAAAGAAAACTATCCTTCAAGAAAGCTAATCTAGCCTTTTGGGAAGATGAGAATGATTCTAGAGAAGATGAAGAAATAGAAGAAGAAGCACTTCTCTGCCTTATGACTTAAGAAGATAAAGATCGTAAGGTATTTGAATCTTTTTTCTATTTTGACAATGATAATAGTGATGATGAAAGTGATAATAATACTAATGTTGAGACTAATGGTGAAATTGATGATGTGTGCATTGAGAATTATGATTCATTGCTAAAAGTAAAGAAAGAATTGAAGCATTCTAAAAGTGAAAATGATAGCCTGCTTAAGAAAATTAGTCAAATGGAAAAAGAAAATAATGATCAGAATATCTTGGCTTAAAAAAACTGTTGAATGAAATGAAGACATGTGATCTATGTGAAGCTTATAGATTATAAATAGATAGTTTATCAAAAACATTACAAGGCTTTACAAATTGCAAGATGAGACTTAACAATTTTTTGAATGATCAAAAAGACTTTCAGAATAAAAAAGGCTAGGATATATAGCAACAAAAGAAGAAGAGACAAAAAAAGGAACTATTGTTATGTTGATGGTGGATTTTGGTTCTAGGCCAAACTCCAGCCAACAGAGGATTCTTCTCGAATCTCAAATCATACTCCAGTTGTAAATATGGTAAATGAATGAAGAAGGAAATAAGAAGAGGAAGAGCGGTAGAAAACACAGAGCTTTTAACGTGGTTTAACTAAATCCGCATAGAACTGGACCCTACATCCATGGTAATGTATTGGTCTAAGAGTGTTTTTATAGAGTTCCAATGTAATGGCATCAGTCCTCTCTAACATTCATCTCATTCCTTCTATTTAGAGAGGAGAGGAGGTTACAAATATAATTTTACATGCAGTAAATCTATTACATCAAGTTTTTCATGTACAAGATAGGATGGACAGACTATGATCCTGTAAGTCAGCTTTCACAGATTGCCTTCTACAGGTGGGCCCTATATGTATGCTGAGCAGTTCATATGCTAGACTTCTACTTAATGAGCTCTCGAGTTACTGGTCACACCTTATAGGCTAGATCCTTCTGTCTGGGGGAGCTGCTATCTTCTGAAGTAGCGAGGTTGAACTTGGTCTTGCTGGGGCGAGCTCGAGCAGAGGAGGTCGCTATCGACGTGAGCTGAGACTTAGCACTCTGAGCATCCTACGAGCTAAATTCTTTCCGTGCTTGGGCCACTTACCAGCCTATTAAAGACATCTCAAATTTCTCATATAACATAAGCCCCCAACTCATAGTTCACTTCGCGGGTTAGAAGTTGAAACTTTTTGGAGGTCATTCAGTTCACAAAATTTAGCTCAGTCAAAGTCTTCATCAAATTTGTCATTTCATCTATTCTAGGCTATACTTCCCACAATATGTGCCTCATGATCATTGGTGAGTCAGCCTTTGTTCTTTTCTAAGGTAATAAATGAAAGTGGTTGGGAAGACTTATCTGGACCCTTTGGTGAGACTGGGCTTGGCTTTATTTTAGGCAGAAGAAGTCTCTTTTGCTCCTTCACTAAACAAACCATGAATATCCTCAATAAACCTCCTTCACTTCTAGCATTTTATCTTTCTATCATGGTGTGCATGTCCTGCTAAATAAGAAGCTTTAAAGATACAGTGTCTCCAGTAACGTGGAGGGATCTCATACGGATCTCAGATTATGTCCTCTTAGTTTCACCGTGATGTTTTGCCCTACTAGCCAGGCTCTTAGCACTTCTTGAGTTGCTCTCTTTGCGAATCAGAAGAAGAGCTACTGGTTAGGAAAATAAGGAGTAGACATGCTTGTTCCCTCTGTAATTGATGGGAGTCACATTAAGGAAGAGCTTGTTATTGAGGGAGGCATTGGAAGAAAAATTTTGAGGACTTAGGTAAGTTTGCAAGCTCTAGTCAATAAGGATTTACCTCTCGGTGGCTATCCCTCTGATTGGTGGGAACTTTCCCTTTGTGTGGCAATCTTTCTTCCAGAAGAAACTAGCTGTAGCCTTACTCTAACTTGTACCTTGGCTTTTTTCTGATTTGTATTCTAAGTTTTTTGATGTAATTTTACCTTACTGAGGCTTCTTAGTGAATAAAATCTTCTTTTGCAACTTCTTGTGCGTTGTTCTTAGCTTTTTGCATCCCACAAACTCTTGTAGTCCGTGAGGAAATACTGAAATAGCCAATCGGCCAAACTTCCTTGTAAGCAATAAGCATGCGTAAAGCATTTCATAGATAAATATTGTAAGCAAATAACATAAGAATTGTGCATAATCAGAAAGTTGCATGAGAGCTATGAACATCAGGTCACATGAGAGCTGTGAACATCAGGTCACATGAGAGTTGCAAACATTTAGTCGTATGAAAGCTACCAACATAGCAGTCTTGTTGCCTTAGGCAAATAATCAGGTCAATTCCTTATGCTTTAGTGAGCACATAGCTATGCTAGCATTGCATGTTTAAAAGCACATTTGGGCCTCAACAAGCGCACAACTGTGCTGGCAATTGTTCTAGGATGACGCCCGCTGCCTCAGTGAGCACGTAACTATGCTGGCAATGTGAGTTTGTTTTGAGCATCTCCATGCCTCAGTGAGTTACAGCTCAACTAGTTAAGTGAATTTATTTTGAGCATCTTCACGCCTTAGCAAGCTCGTAACTCAGCTGGTTAGGTGAGTTTATTTTAAGCGTCTCCACCCCTCAGTGAGTGTGTAGCTCAATTGGTTAAGTGAGTTTGTTTTGAGCATCTCCACACCTCAGGGAGCCTGTAGCTCAATTGGTTAAGTGAGTTTATTTTGAGTGTCTCCACGCCTCAGTGAGCCCGTAGCTCAACTGGTTAAGTGAGTTTGTTTTAAGCATCTCCATGCCTCAACGAGCCCATAGCTTAATTGGTTACTATTCTAGGATAAGCTCTATTGCCTTAGCGAGCATGCAGTTATGCTGGCAATTTCATCAATTCATCTCTGGAATGAGCTCTTGGGGGCCTTAACCAAACTAGAGGCCACGGTTGGCACAAAGTCACTCGAGAGATTCAAAAGAGTTAACCACATGCAAGCTGTGGGAATTGCAAACATTTGACAATGAGGAAGAGATCAAAGAAAGATGAAGACAATGACATCAAGCCAATCAACAAATAGTTTTCAACAAAGACAAAAGAAAGTATTCACATTAACTTTTAAATTTAAGATACATTGTCAATGCATAATTTAAACTGAGCCCCTCAGCTCTTAGCTTTCATCTCACTAGGAATGCTAAGGTCGCCGCCCTATAGGTCACACAACATATTCCTTTAGGTTGCCCCTTCTGATTAAGTCTTCAATTGCTTCTCTAAGGGCCCGATAATTCAAGGTCCTATGGCTGGTTTCATTATGATTAGGTAATCAATTCAAAGCCTATTCATATAATATTATGATTCAATTCATGCATTGATTCTGTTATGAACATTTTTTACGATATTCATGGATGAAACAATTCACAAATTGATTCATTAGTTGGTAATTACTTTGAATTAATTCACAAATTGATTCATAGATTGAAAGTTAGTTATTTTTCAAATGTTGGTTACAACACTATAAATACCCCTAGCCTTATTTCAAACTCAATTAGTTTTCATAACTTTCACATTTCTTCAAGTGCAAAAATTACAAAGATAATTGGGCTTTACTAGATTTATCACTACCTTACTATATCTCATTAATTCAAAGGATCTTGAATCAAATTTGAGGAGAATTCACATTAGATATTTGAGATATTCATCTTAAATTGTGATATTGTATTTCTTACCCTAATTTCTTATTTTCTTTCAGATTTCTAGGTTGATAGGAATCTGGTTTTCCTTTTAGATTTCTAGGTTAATAGAAATCTGATATACAAAGGAAAAGGTTAATCTTCCCTTTGCATCTTCTTTAGTTGTGATGTTGATCATAGCTAATTGAAGTTGTAAAGAATTCTTATAGTATCTCTAGGTTATGTGGTTGATCATAGTCCGTAGGAGATAAAAGAATTGTTTTATTTATAGGTTAGTAAGAGCCTAGTCAAATCTTGTATAATAGGTTGGCAAGAGCCTAGTTTAATTCTTATGTATGAACTAGCTATATTGGAGCCCAATTAATTCCTATTGTTGTTGTTAATAAAACTAACCATCCGATTGAGGATTGTCCAGTGGATGTAGACTTCAATCATGATTTGAATTGAAGTTGAACCACTTTCTTATGTCATTTACATTTCTACAATTTTTATTTCTGCACAATTATATTCTATTGCAATTAATTATTTTTGGATTAATTGTTTAATTGATAAACTGTTTCCGCTATACTCTTATATAATCTATTTTTAATTGTCTAATTATTTCTGATGTTCTATATCACATCTAATTAGTGACTTCAATTCAATTTTGATTATCTAATAAACTTCCAAAGATTTTTTTCTTAAAGACTTCTGCTTTTACAAAACAAAAGAGAATCCAATCATATTTCAAAAGAGTATAATTTTATGTTTGTAAAAAAGGGCAAGATTGTCAATTTTTTAGGACCAACATATGACACATTTATTGAATGTGTTGGAGCAAAATCCCCATTTACGCTTCTTCAACAAGCCATCTTTTGTCAATTCAACATAGCTTTCTCAAAACTTACATATAACAGTTGGGTCTTCATGATGTGCTTTGAATTCTTCTATTCAAAGCTGGGTCTCATTCCTTCAATTGATTGCCTCTTCTACTTTTTAAAACATTCAACAAAAAATATTGGTGGCTTGGTATATGTAACACAATGCTCGGAAGGCAGACTTGTATGCATATGTCCTTAAGTGTCAAAGGATGGAAAGATTTCTACTTCTAAGTATGTGATCGACTATGTTGGTTGAATAGGAAGTGAAAACTTCTCTTTCCCATTTTTTGGTCATGATCGATTATTTGTTTTTCCATGAAGGAGATGCAGGATTATTTAGAAGGCAATCAACTCATGATCAAAATTCTTTTCAAGCTGGTCCTTAGGATATCCAAAAAGTTTTAAGTTCATTCTTGAAAACTTTATACCTTGATTTACATATCCTATTGTTCCCATATTTCATTAATTAGTCATCCTTTTTATAGAAACTGTTGTTGAAGGATGAAATAGATAAATTCCAAATGCTTAGAAAGAAATTTGAGCCAAAGACTAGCCAAACCAAGTTGTAGGATTCAAGAGTTAATGAACAAGTGAGTAGTCACCATCATGGAAAAAGGATAAAGGTAAATCATCCAGAAGCTCTAGTTCAACTTGTAAAGGAAAACATAACACCACTCCAACCTCCAATTGTAGGATTCAAGAGTTAATGAACAATCTGATGCCTATAAAATGTTTAGCCCACAAAGTTTGTCTGACCAACCTTGAAGAGGGAGCCAACGATTTAATTTGATTTCTAGATAGTTTATTTTATCGAGACATCAATTATATGAGCTTTGGTTGAGGTTAACTCTTATTTCCTATAGATATTGCTAGATTAGGTAGGGAGATTGAAATGCACAGGCTGGCTAGTCTTGCCAACCACATGGTAGCATAATCTTCATTAGTCTATTTGTCTATTGATGGCTCACAATGATGTTTTTTCACAACCCAAATTGACTTTTCATGATTGGTGTGAAGAACATATAATAGATGCCTCCTCTAATCATATTCATAATCTATAATATAAGATTTGATTTAAGTGAGTAAACTAGAACAAATAACTAGCAAATAGTACTAACTAATTTTGACTTACTACTCACAATTCATTTTATTTCTTTTTTCTTAATTTTAATTAGTAACACCCATGATTACATATAATACCATCATGTATTAACATTGGTAAGTTTTACAAGACTAAGAGGATTAAGTTTAAGTCCATTTAGTTGGGCTTTACAAAACATTATTCCTAAATCCAATTTACAAAAGAACATCCAAGGTCCAAACTACTCTTACTAGTTACTTGTCTAATATAAGACCTTTTTCTAACTATTTGGGCCTTACATAATATTACTAATACTAGACCCAAACTTACTCTTTAATGCCCTGAGCTTCTTACAGTTGCCTTTTAAAAGGCCTATAGTAAAGATAATAGATCAATAGCCATCATAATGCAGTATGGAGGTTCTTGAACTAAGTATTAGAGTGAAGTTCAATGGAATACAAGGTCAGTTTATGTAGATGACTCAATAGTATCAAGAAAAAAATGTAACAATAGAGAGTGTGAGTACAAATACCTAATGAAAGACCATTTAACCCACTTGTGTAAGTTCATGGCAAAAAATATACACTCAGAGATAATATATTTACAAGTCGATAATAAGAGATTTATAGTAGGATGTATTTAATTCCATCTTACTTTTTATTCACAAATTAAGAACATTGTTTTCAAATTTTCATATTTTCATTTACTACGCAACTTCCATAATGTATTTGCTTTTAAAATTTTCATGTGAAATATTATAATACACAGTAAGAGTAAAATTTCTAAGATTTCATATAAAGAGCCTAAAATTTTCCAAATTTAATAAGAGTAAAAAAAAATTCAAAATCTCATAATATAAGTTTGAAATTGGCATGATGGTATTGATAACTCTATGAAAATAGAGTTATCTTGATAATTTCTAGACTTAAATTGTTGAAGTTTGAGAGTGATTTTTTTGTAAATCAACTTTTATTATTAGTTATTTTTGTTATTTTTTTTCTAAACTAATTTTATGATTTTATTTGTGAAAATTTTGGATTTATTAATGGGGAAATTGAATTAATTTGATGCTGTTTGTTTGCTGATGTTTAAGGCTTAATTGTGGCTTGAAAAAGGAGGAAAAGGTCAAAGAAAAATGCTAGAAGTTGAAGAGAAAGTCAGC
>JANHAO010024438.1:0-11626 GCA_026873985.1 Saraca asoca
AGAGGATAGGAAAACCAAGCAATGCATTGAGATCTTGATGGATTATTTGTGACTGAGTTCTGCATTGAACTTATTAATCATTTCAGGGATCAAGGATGCATTAATCTCAAGTTAATTCCCTTGGCTAGTTGCTTGTCTATCTTTGTTTTAGTTTATGTTAATTTAGTGTAGTTTCTGTTAGTGTAGTTTTTCCAACCCCCCCTTTATTTCCAGCTCCTAATTGATTGATATCATCTAACAAATGATCTTTGGGTTCAACCCAGTGTTGCTCTATGATACAAGTAGAGTAGTGCAATCCAATTTTATAAATTTCTAATTTGATCAGCCACGATAAACCAAAATCAAAAGCCCAGTTGGCCAACTTTCTAAAAGCGAATCTGGACATCTTTGCATGGAGTCATGAAGAGATGGTGGGGATTGACCCTAAAATTATGTCTCACAAGTTGAACATAGATCCCTTCCATATATCAGTTCACCAAAAGAGGAGACCACTGACTGGTGAACAATTAATAGCTTTCAAGGAGGAAGTAGACAAGCTTTTAGCTAACAAGTTCATCTAGGAAGCCCACTACCTGACCTGGGTAGCAACCCTGTTCTGGTAAAAAGGAAAAATGGGAAGTGGAGAACATGCATAGACTTCACTGACCTTAATCGAGCTTGTCCAAAGGATAGTTTCCCATTACCCAGAATTGATTAGCTTGTTGATGCAACAACAGACATTAGCTCCTCAGCTTCATAGATACTTATTCGGGGTACAATTAGATACCTATAGAGCCCCAAGATAAAGAGCACACCTCATTCATTATAGATCATGGACTTTACTATTATAAGATGGTGCCCTTCGAACTGAAGAGCGCATGAGCAACCTACTAGTGGCTGGTCAATAAGATGTTTAGATAACAAATTGGGAGCAATATGGAAGTCTATGTGGATGATATGCTTGTAAAATCCAGGCAGGTCATAGAACAAGTGTGGGACTTAGAAGAAATGTTTCATATCCTAAGGAAGTACCTGATGATGTTGAATCCACTAAAGTGCACATTTAGAGTGTCTTCAGGAAAATTTCTCCAGTTTATGATAAATAGTAGAGGGGTTGAAGCAAATCCAGAGAAAATCAAGGTACTCATTGACATAAAATCCCTGATTGGGGTCAAAGATGTATAAAACCTAACTGATCGAGTTGCTGCAGTTGGCAGATTTATCTATAAGGCAACTGATAAATGCAAGCTATTCTTCAATGTTCTGAGGAAGGCTAAGCAATTCAAATGGATCGAGGAATGCGAAACCACCTTCCAACATCTGAAGGAATACTTGAGCCAAGCTCCACTATTGTCCAAACCGTGGGAAAGTGGGAATCTTACTCTCACTTGGGAGTGTCCTAGCATGCTATCAACGCAACCGTTGTATGGGATGAAAATGGGGCCCAACTCCGTGTGTATTATGTGAGTAAAAGGTTGGCAAACACAGAGGAGAACTACACGCCAATGGAGAAGCTCGCCTATTGTCTCATGATCGCTTCTAGAAAACTACGACCTTACTTCCAGGAACATACCATCAAGGGGCTCACTCAATACCCGCTGAGGCAAACATTGCAAAAGATGGACACCTTAGGGCATCTACTTAAGTAGGCTATTGAGCTGGCCTAGTTTGATATACAATACAAGCTAAGGTTAGCAACAAAGGACAGGCGCTAGCAGACTTCATTTCAGAGTTCACTAGACCAGTGGAAAGTGAAATGAGGACTCTAGAAGAACCATAATGGGAACTTTTCATAGACGAGTGGAGTACTATTAAGCAACCCAAAGGGATACAAAATCCTCTGTGCACTACAATTTGAATTGCAAGCCACCAACAACAAGGAAGAGTATGAGGCATTACTCATAGGATTTTGTTTGGCAAGGGAGGTACGAGCTGAGAATCTGAGGATCTTTTGGGATTCTCAACTCATCATTTGTCACATAAAAGGTGAGTACTAGGCAAAGGGATCGAGAATGGCTACTTACCTCTAGAAAGTTTAGGAGTTACTTAATAATTTCCAAAAACATGAGATCAGCAAAGTCCTATAAGTTAAAAATGCACATGCAGATGTACTAGCTCATTTGGCCACAACCAAAGACACGGATTTCTTGGGTACAGTCCCAGTGGAAACTATCCCGTCACCAAGCATCGAGCAAAAAGATGTCCTAACAATAATTGTTGTGGCTCAAGACTGATGGATCAGCCTAATCCTGAAATATCTATGAGATGGTGAGCTCCCAAAAAATAAGTTAGAAGCACGCCAAATGCGAGCTCTAGCTGCTAGGTACTGCATTATTGATAATGTGATCTATAAAAGGGGCTTTTCAACTTCACTCCTTAGATGTATCGACGGCCCTGACTGTGACATCATCCTTGAAGACATCCACGTTGGGCATTGTGAAAACCATGCTAAGGGGTTGTCTCTAGCTCAAAAAGGACTCTGACAAGGTTTCTTCTGGCCAACCATGAAGAAGGATGCAATCAGCCTTGTTAAACGATGCGATAAGTGTCAAAGGTTCTCCAAAGTTCCCCGTGCTCCTCTAGCCAGTTTTCAGCAAATGGTTAAACCTTGGCCTTTTGCAATATAGGGCATTGGTCTGATTGGACCTCTCCCAATAGGTCGTGGCAATTGCAAGCATGTGATGGTTGTTGTCGATTATTTTACCAAGTGGGTTGAAGCGAATGAGTTAGCTGAAATCTCTTCCTCAAAGATTGAGAAATTTGTTTGCAGTAATATCATCTATCAGTTTGGAGTTCCCTAGTAGATCATGATAGATAATGGGACTCAATTCATAAGTGAACAGTTCATATTTCTGTAGTGATCTCAGGATTAAGAAAAGCTTCTCAGTAGTAAACCATCCTCAGGCTAATGAGCAGATCGAAGTTATGAACAAAATCATCAAGCAGATCCTAAAAACAAAATTGGAGGCCAGGAAAGGAGCATAGATAGATGAGCTACCAAAAGTACTATGGGCTTATAGAACCACAGCTCGCAGCATTACAGGAGAGACTCCCTTCTCGATGGTTTACAGATCTGAGGTGATGATACCGGTGGAATGCAAAGTAATTTCTCACTAGAAAGCAACTTTCAATCCAAAGGAAAATGACTAGCTGCTTGTTATAAGCCTTGACCTCATTGAAGAGCTAAGAGACATAGCTTGCCTCAGAATCATAACTTAGCAAGAGCGGATAGTGAGGTACTATAATAAAAAGGTCCAAACTTGGAGCTATAGAGCAGGTGACCTCATATTATGACTTATTTTGCCTGGAGCTCGCAAGCTCAATGAAGGTACCTTGGGACCAAATTGGGAAGGTCCATACGTAATAAAGAAGAATTTGGGCAATGGATCATATTACTTGGCCAGCATGGATGGGGCTGAATTCTATCGAGTATGGAATCTTGAGCACCTCTGTTTGTATTATCAATAAGGGCAAACTTGGCTTCACAATTTTGTATTATTAAATCTAAATAAAGAGGTCCAAAATTCATTTTTCAATTGTGTTTATTAAAAGAGCCCTCAATGTACTTCTTCTTTGAAGCGAACTAGCCATAGAATTAATCCTTTCTTATGCTCGGTAGATAGCTAAAACTTAGATAATATCCTGCCTAATCGTCTCATAAAGTCCTGAAGCTTGCTAATTTGTTAGTTCATATTAACACTATAAGGTCTACCTAGGGTAGCAAGCCGTAATTTAATAATTTCTGTGTTTGGCCCTTTAACTAATCAGCTCGATGCAGTACTCACCCACAAATTGCCAATCAAGCATTCCAAACATCCAAATATTGGAAGAACTTGAAAAGTAAACTAGTTAATGCATGCAATGAAGAAAAAATAAAGATAAACAGATCACACAAAAATTTATAAAGATGTTTCAACTACATTCAAATTGACTAAAACATGATAATGCAATTTAAGACGATGCTAGAGGACCAGATAGGTCCTAAGGAGTTGAGGAATTCGTAGCAAGCACAGGAAGAGTCTCCATCCCTTGTTCTTCAGGCCTTACCATGATTGTCCCTTGCATCAGTGAGCTATTTTCAACCTGGTCGATATTTTGAGCGGGAAGATCGCCAGTAGTTTTAGTACCCAGAATTGAAGCCGCCTCTGCATCCCTAATGAAGCCATGAATGATTGCTTCGATCTCTCTGCGAAAGAATAAGAAATCAAAATTAGGATGCTTCTACCATAAGGTGTACATGAAATCATCAGTAATCCTAGAGATTACAGCTTCCTTAGCATAAGCCATCATGGCTGATGTTTCCTCTTTGATCTTGGTAATCTCCTCCTTAGCTTGGGCAACCCTCTCAGTAGCGTGCTTTGCCTCCTCTTCAGCTCGTGTTGCCTTTTCCTCAATATGAGCTACCTTTTCTTGAGCAGCTTGTACCTACCTCTCACGAACCTTAGCTCCTTTTGCTAAAACTGCCATCTCCTCACTCTTTTGCCTTAACTCATCAAGAGCCCTATGGAGTCCTAAGGATAAGTTGGCCATTTGGTGAGCCAAGGTTTCTTCAACCTCCTTCCTTGTAGCCTCAGCACTTTCCAATCTCTTCCTTAGCTCTACCACTTCATTAGTCACTGCTGCCAGCTTGTTCTTGAGCTTACCTCACTCTGCCTCTTAGCTTAAGATCTCCTCCTTGATCTTCATCATCTCCAGAGCCCCCTTGAAAACGCTCATAAGAAGTTAGGACACATGCCAAAAAGAAAAAGAGAAGTAATACCGACTAGAATGCAGTGACGAGCTAGTATGCCCGCCATGGTGCTACCTCGTATCCTCTTGTCCTCCAAAGACTTTGTATGATAACCTAGGATCCAATCCATGTTTCTGTCTAGAACGCCATAAAATGCCAAGGTCTTAGGTCCCAGGCCTTCAGAAACATCCTCCCAAACGTCCTTGGATTCTTCCCCTAAATCAATGGTAACTTTTTCCCCTTGTCAGTCCTTTGTCTCTTGGGAAGAGGCTTAGCTAGAACTTCTTCATTGCGGTTTGGGGAGCTCGATACTCCTCTCTTAACCTCAGAAGGCCTCAGTTACAAACAGGGATTAGGGCAAGCCAGGTTTCCTCTACGATCACCAAGGAGGAAGGGAAGCTAGTGTGAGTAGGAGCTAGAGTGCCAGCAGAGGAGGAAGGACGATTAGCTTGAATAGAAGCTGGAGTGCCAACAGAGGAAGAAGGATAACTAGCTTGAGTAGAAGCAAGAGTGTCAGTATGCCTTGATCTTGTTGAAGGAGGAGGTATGATAAGGCTGACTCTCCTTATATTACTCTGATCATTGAAGTATGCTACAGTGATCTCTTTAACACCTTGTTATCTGATATCTGATGAGCTATTTAGAAGCTCGATACCAAGAGTAGGAGAGAGAGTGTAAGTCTATAAAATCTCCTTATTAAATTTTAGATCGTTCTGAAAGTCGTTAAAGGTAGCAAACTGATTTAGCATCGTGGCCTCCTTCTCCCTTAACTCCAACCTATCCTTCCCAGCTCCCTCTGCAAAAAGACACAACAAAGATTAACTCAGAGTAAGGCAAAAATAAAATCAACTTGTGTGCACTCAGCTCACTTACCAGGATTCAAAACAAAACTAAAGTTTTGAAGATGATGCAGGGATGGGTAGGAAACATAAAACCAACGAGTCTTGTAGCACCCTGCATTGGATTTACCCTTAGCATCCCCTTGAGGTAGGATTTTCTTGTATTTAGATGGACAAGCTAAAAGATATTAAATACCTTCTCATCATCTGATACTCCTGATATCGTAGAGATGACTAAAAACCTTGGCCGAAAGGGGTGGAAGACCAATTCTCACATAAATGAGAGCTAAGGAAATTAGACTTGAATATGCAGTTGGAGTCAACTGCATAGGGGAAAGTCTTAGTTCATTCAAAAAATCAATTGTGAAGGGAGCGATTGGGAGCCTAAATCCAGTGCCTAGGTGTTGGATGCTAATCGCTATAAATCTTTCAGGAGGATGGGTGGCATGGTCACTGCGAGAAGGCACTAGCATGCGGCATCCCTTCAAAAAAAAAGTACACTTCGGCTATCCCTCTGAGCTCTCTCAGCTTGATTGTCCAAGGATGGCGTATGAAAGAGGAATGAACTACAGACTCCTAGGGCCCAGAGCCAGCTACGAACTCACTAGCAACCTTGCCACTCTGGGAGGTCACACCCCTAATGACACGAAGTGTTTCCCCACTTTCTTCAGACTCAGTGTCTTCACTGACTATTAGGTGGCAGTGGTGCCTATAAGGCGGAGACATCTACACAAAGAAAGGGAAAAAGAAATGATCAAGTCACTAGATATAGACCAATCCTCAACCCTGAACAATTCATCCTAAAAGGAAGGTCACTACCACTTTAAGTGATCCAAACCTAAAACTAGAAGTATAAGAAGGATTTCGACTACCAGGCCGATGAAGCCCAGGAAACTAGCTAAAAACTCTGCCACTGCCAAAAGCCCTAAATGTCTATCGACAAATGAACTAAATACAGCTAAAGGGAAACACACGAAGACTCAGCCAACATTCTCATTTTCATCAAATGGCAAACATACTTACAATGGTTTCGAAAGCAAAACTCAAAAATAACCAAGTCAGAAAAAGAACCTCACCGTGTTAGATGAAGAAAAAGTCCAAAGCACGAACAAAACTAATTCCTGGCAACCAAAACTTGGTCTAGTAGACTTAGGAAATTGGAACAAGGCTGAAAGCGATAGATGATCACAGACGATTGAGGAACCCACAGAGAAGGTGGATGGGAAGAGTTTGGGTATGATGGACTCCAAATGACAGATGAAAAGGGGAAACAGAGTTTCTCCATTTTTATTGCACACGGTCCAACCATCGAATCTGGAAGCTCTTTCAATAACCCACAATCCAACGGCCCAACGCGTGTCAGTATTTAAGCCAGACACATCCACTGGAGATAGTAATCATTACACTATTTATAGAAATTAAAAAGCCACATGAAATGAGCCTGTCAAACTACCTATTAGATCATATATCACATCGAATGAGTAATAATCCTGACCACCTTGTGATCTAATACTCGTAGCTCTCTTGTGACCAAATATTCACAGCTTTCATGTGAACTAACAACTTTCAACTCTCTTGTGACCAAATATTCATAACTTTCATGCAAACTAACAATTTATAGCTCTTGTGCAATCTATTCCTCACTACAGTGCTTGTGCACCTAATCGTCCATCACAATCTCATGCCAGTGCAAGCGCACCTAATCGCCCACAATGTATCTCACCTTACTATAGTGTGTGCGCACCTAATCATCCATTGTCATCTCGGGTGCACCTAATAGCCCCTCGTGATCTCATGCCAGGGTGAATGCACCTAATTGGCCATTGCATATCTTACCTCGCTATAGTGTGTGTGCATCTAATCGCCCACTGTCCGCTCATGCTAGTGCGAATGCACCTAATCATCCACTATGCATCTCACCTTGCTACAATACGTGTACACCTAATTGCCCATTGTCAGCTCAGACGCATCTAATCACCCACTGTGCATCTTTACTCACTACAGTTTGGGCGCATTGAATTGCTCGTGAGAAAAAACTAAAGCACAGTCTAAGCGTTGTCAAATTCATGACACCTTCTATTCACAATTTTCTTGCAAACTGAAAGCTTGCTATTGGGTAAAGCATTTCGACACTTAAATTTGTTTTCAAAGAAAGTGGATCGATTTCACCAATTGAGCATTTAGCTCTATGTTCAGTTAAATAGGACATACAGAAATCAATTTACAAAAAGACTTGAATGCTATCCTCTATAACAATTAACGAACTAGATACACACAGGATTATTAAGAAAGAGATAACTTTCATTACAAGGCCTTTTTTAACGAGGTGAATTTATACAAGAAAATTCAGAGTACAAGGACTGGAATAAGCCTATAACTATAATAAGCAGAAGGAACTAGCCTTTTAGAAGCTATAGCTTGTGGATAGGTTTAACGATTCTAGCTCCTCTATCTTGTCTTCCTCTAAAACTGAAAGCTCATCCCTTGACTTTGCAACTCCTTAACATTTGGAGAGACCAACACCATGCAAGGAGAGCAAAGAACTGAAGTGAAAAGCTGCCCTTTTTAGCTTAACCACGAAGAGGAGGCGGAGGAAAGTAACAAAACTTCCCGGGATCCTTAAAGAGGAATTGCCTATGGAAGCTTCCCATAATAAAACTTCCAAAGGTCCTCATAAGGGAATTCTCATGGTAGGTTATGTGCATATTTCAAAACTCCACCAAGGATTTGCATCTTCATAGGCATAGGGGGCTCGTCTGAGATGTCTACCAGATTATCTTTGTGAAAAGAGAAGAAGGGCTTCCTATACTATATATAGACTAGCTCAGTTCCACCGAAGAAACTAGAGAATGTTCAAATGTCCTTAATTAGACAGTTCGAAACAAAAATAAGGTCACCACGCTAACAATTGGAAAACATGGATAGGAAAAGATATGGCCTAGTATAGATGAAATGAAAAATTGAAACCTGACATGACCATACAGCAGGTTATGAACGAAGACTTTGACTATATGGAACTATGGGTGAATAGCTTGATGACACCACAGGTCACGAACAGAGTGCCCTACCCATAAAAAATAACTCCCAACTCACAGAGTGAACTGAAAGTTAGGGGCAATGTTATGAGCATTTTATAGACTAAGTTAAATGAGCCAGCAAAGGCCCAATGGACCAGATTAGGACAGAGGCGCAGCCTAATCTGGGACAAGGTCACTGAAGCTAGATAGCAAATGGCACATCGTGAGCTCGAAGCCTCCAGTAGACTAAGACTGTAGCGAGCTTCTCCAGTGCAATTGGAAATAGCTAATGTCTGATAGACAGTCTAAACACTCTTCCAACTTACAAATTAGCTTCCAAAATTCGACAATGATTTGCCCCGCATTTATTAATTGATGCCAAACATTTATTTCCTGAAGCCACTATAATCATAGTTTTACAATAATAAATTACAACTTGTAACCTTCCCAGCTCTTATAAATAGGAGAAAAGTCTATTGTAATAGATATACTGAAAAATACATACAGAAACTCTATTGACATAGAGATAGAAACACTAGCATTGTAACTGTATAAAACCAAGCAGAGAAACAATCTCAAAAGCAAATACAATCATCGTGGACGTAGGGGCCAAATTGGCTTTAGCCGAATCACCAGAAAACCTTATGTGTTCTTTTTACTCTTCTTTTTCTTCTTCTTCTTATTTTCGCCGTCTTACCACACTTTCACGACCCATATAGCAGTTTGGGATCCAGAATCCTTAGTTGACTGATTATCGAAATCGACTATCAACATGCATAAGGATAAGATAGAGTATATCAAACATTTGAATTTTTATTCCTCTTTATGGAAGTTAACTCCTTTAAGACTTAGCTTGGATTATCCTCAAGTGAACTTGCCCACCATTTTCAAGCTATGCTTGAGGAAGTATTACCTTTTTTTTCTTATAAAATAACTCAACAACTTTTTTGGTACCCAATCAAGACTTAGGTCCATAATGGTTAGATGAATATCAATATAATGTGCTCATGAGGAGGATTGATCAATATAAGAAAGTGACCATAAAGAATCATATTCTTAGAACACAATTTTCAAAGCATTTGCATATCTTTCATATATGAATAATAGACAATGAGGTTAAAGGAAACATTTTTTAAGCATTGCAAACACTTATATTTAACTATAACAACAAAGAGCTAAGGATATATGAAGACAAAATAAATCATGTATTCAAGGTAATATCTCAAATGTATGTATGATTTTGATCAAGATGAAACAAAATCTTAGTGCAATGCTCATGGATTGGAATAATTTCACTTATTTTTCAATGAATATCAAATAGGATAACTTAAAAAGCTTGAGAATTTGATATCTTATCCTGTGCAATGAAATGATGACTTTTTCTTACACATAACTTCTTCTTTAGACATTTGAGCTTTGACACTTCAGCAACGTGTGTTTGAAAAGCTTTAATTGCATCAATTCTTTTTTCTCTACCTTTTTGTTTTGGACAAACTCTTATTGAATATTTTTTCTTTTGTTGATCAAATTGTCCATCTTTGCAAGAAATCTTATGCATGATTAAAGTTCAAGGAGGACTTTTTGATACCCATTTCAATTTGGGTCCTTCAATTTTAGCACTTAAATTTTTAGACACTTTAGGAATTCAAATTTCTTTTTTTTTTCTCACACAAGATTTTCTTCTAATTGGGCATAAGTTAAAAATATAACTTTAATGACCACAATAATTGCAAACAATTGAATTTTTATAAGAAGTTGTTTTTTTTAAACACATTTAGAAAACTTTGGCACTTTATAGAAACTGCACTTTGATTCAAACTTGCTAAGAGGTTTTCTAGACTTTCCAAGAGTATAATCTATATCTTCTCTCAAAGACTTGGAAAGTGTACAAGTTGAGTATTTAACATCCTCTTAGGATAAATCATTTTCAATTTGAAAGTCATAAGAAATTGAACAATTAAACGCCCTTAACTTTCTATCATTATGCAATTCTTTAAGAGTATGTAAGTCACCATAATAAGGACTAGTATTAGGATTAGAATTATATACCTCCAATTTTTTTGAATCATGGAGCTTGATTCTTTTATTTCAAGCTTGATTGACTTTTCTTTGGAACTATCCTTTTCTTTCTTTTAGAATGCTTCATTAAGAGTCATGGAACACATTTCATATTCTTGCAAATCCTTTTGAAGATTTTCCTCGATAATATTTTCCTCTTTTTCTTTTTCATTTTCTTGCCCAACAGAAATACTTTTATCAATAGAAATAATGTTATCAAGATAAAAAACATTAAGAGTGTCCTAAACTTCTTTAACACTAGAGCATTTAAAAACTTTGGCATAAGCATAATCATTCAAAGTACTATGCAAAATTTTGATAACTTTAATATTCAAAATAAAATTCCTTTTATAATCATCATCCCATTCACTCTTAGTTTGAAGGTAAAACCATTCTCAATGATATCCTATGAATATATCAAGAGCTTGTAAAAAACACTCCATTTTTTCTTTCCAAATCTTAAAATAAGAGCCATTAAATAATGTAGGTTTAAAAATATCAATATATTCAAACATTGAAAACTTTGAAATATCTAGACTTTCTTTGAAAGAGGTGCTTTCAATGATTACCATGGATCCTCTTGAGATGGTTAAGTCCTTTAAATAAGAGCCTATATATAGCTTTGATACCAATTGTAGAACAAGGCAACCTATACCCAAAAGGCAGTGAATTAGGTGTTTTGGAAACTTTCACAATTTTTAAAATTATTTTTGAAAGTCTCTTAATTTTGGAAAGTCATGTGATGATTTTAATTCAAACAAACACAAGATAGTTTGATGAATATATTTACACACAATATATAACAAATCAAAGTACTTATGCAAATCAATTCATTTAACTATATATAGGTGATGTATGTTTAAATATCCGCAAGTGCACGATGTAGTTATAGCTAGTACCAGCAAATACGAGTCGGTCTCATAGAGAAGTTAATATTAAGTACTAAAATCTTTACAACTCGACTATCCAAATTTATTGAGAAAAGAAAAAGTAATAAGAAATAG
>JANHAO010024439.1:0-11627 GCA_026873985.1 Saraca asoca
TAGGATTGATTAAATGAACTTCTCACCATGGACATCATCTTAATATGCAATAAATAAGAAATGCAATGTAAGATGAATAAACAACGTTTACATATTATCAAATCAATACAGAAAGTACAGTCATAGATACAATAGAGCTCAATCCCAATTAGCTCTAGGGCTCCTATCTTAGACTAACAGATTCTCCAAGCACCCACCTCCCAAGCGAGCTTAAGGCTCATGATTAGAGCTTTGTATTCTGCTTGATTATTAATGACATGAAAATTGAATTTTAAGGAATACTCCAACGAGACTCCATTTGGGCCTTCCACATTGCCTTTTTAATTTGAAGACCCATCTACATGTAGTCTCCATTTTGGTTGCTCGCTAAGGTCTTCTATTCGAGTTATCTCAACTATAAAATTAGCCAAGGCCAATTTTATCATCTTTCTAGTTATGAACATTATCTCTTATTTCGCAAGTTCTACAAATTAGGCAACTATACGACTGACGAGATATGGCTTCTGAAGGATTTGTTTTATGAACTGATCCATTTGAACCATCACTTGTTAGGCTTAAAAATATGATTTTATTTTTCAAATCAAACACTAATATGAATGCTAACTTATCGATCTTCTGATATTTGAGTTTTGCTAACAAAGTACAATGCCTTTTACTTGTCATTTTCTTCTTTATAAGTACAACACTGACACTTCTTCAAATGCTACTAGGTACAAGTATAAGGGCTCACCTACCTGAGACTTTGATAAGATTGGTGGACTTGCTAAGTATTCTTTGAGCTTATCAAGGGTTCTTTTGCATTCATCATTCCAAATAAAATAAACATTTTTAAGCTCTTTATAAAATTTGGTCATTGAAGTGTGTATGGTGTGATAAAACTCTTGTGGGTAGCATAAGGAAATGAGTAAATTTGACTAGTCTTCCATGCTTGATCACTTAAAGTTTGTGGTCTTGGGACAACCTTATTTATTTGCTTAGTCTTCTTCAAAATGGCATTTTTAGGTGACAAAGTTATCCAAACAACATGAGATTAGTTGGTTGGCCTATACATGAGTCTATCATATATTAATTATATGTAAAAACTTCACACATATCTACTTATATGATGTATGATGGTGAATATTTTGTGATACAAAGATGAGTTGTTGCAATTGAAAGAAGGGTGAAACCTTTGTGAATCCCTTTTTCATTTGAATACTAAAAAGCATATTTACAATAGAATTTAATATTCATGCCCATTATTGGCCTAAATGCTTCTTATGGATTTAATTTGTTCTTTCACCGTTGATATAAGACCCCTTTAAGTGACATCCCTCCTATATGAAAAGTACTTCCAAATAGAATAGATTGTTTTTATTATAGGATTAATAAGTTATTAAACAAACATAACATTGTGATTTAAATTTAAAACACTTAAAAGAAAAAATTAAAAAAAATCAAATGCCACTATATTGTTGAAGGTATTGGAAAAATATTGATAATATGGTATACTATTTTTAGAGTGACCTTTACAATTAGATTTTTTTCCCTTTCTGTTTAAGAAAATGTTTTGTATCAACATTCAATATTACTGAATTTTATTGTTTTCCCCTTTGTTTAGGTGAGCAAATCATAAAAGAAAAAAATATAAGAATATATTTTATATCTTTTTTTATTTCCATTTGTTGTTTGTCTATTAAAAGATGGCAAAAAGGCCAGAAAATCAAAAGTAAAATGCCACTTAATTAATTTTTCTACCAGCAAAAAAATAGACTATCACATATGGTGGTTAAATTTAAAATACAAAAGAAGAGCAGGGTATGAAAATACAACATTGTATGTTAGCCAATCAAAAGGTTCTAAAAACTTTAAATTGATATTATTATTTTAGCCAAATATCACCTACACATAATAAATTGAGTCAAAATACTAAACAAATTGAAGTTGATTAATTCTAGCAAGAGCGATTAAAGGCTAAAAGCTTTTATTGAAGACCAAAAACCCTTATTTATATTGAAGATAGTGAAAATGTCATAAATATTTTAGCTAAGCCAACTTTGGCTAAAGCGAAAGAAAGATAGTATGAGGAAACAAACTTGGATTGTGATTATGTTGTTAGCAATAAATGAATTTTCTCTTCCCTAAAATTTATCTGCAATTTACCAAACCCATAAAATGGGTAAGAGACTGTGCAGATTTTTGTTGGGATTTGAAAATTAGTCCCATTAACTTACAGAAATGTTTCTTGACATGTAAGTTGTACTGGAGGGAACATGGCCGAGCCTCATCTTATGAATGGATTTTTTTAGACAAAGAAGAATGAAAAACAAGTGTAAGATCCCTCCAAAGTAAAAACTTCTTCTTGCCACATAAGTATGTAACAAAATTCTCTCCCTAGATATGTAATGGAAATTTGTATATGGATGATACAGTTCCATATGCCCAAAAATCTTGTCTTTGCCTCATTCCTGGTGGGCTAAAAGTGTTTCTTTATAAGGTTTGTACGAGAAGTTTGCCAATAGCTATCAATCTTTATAAACTATGTGTTCGTTGTGTGGGGAGTATGAGGAGACCTTGCAAGAACTTTATGGTTTGGATCTTGTTTGTCAATACATGTTGATCAATCTATCTTACTAATATCCTCCACTGGCTTAAAACTTACTTGCAAGGGCTATTTCTTATGCTTGTGTTAATGGGTGGTTTCTTTTCTAGTTCTAGGCTTCTGTTTGTATGTGGAATAGAAAAAAAAAAAACCTAAAATTTTGACTTATTTTCCTTCATGAAACACATTACTTATCTAAGTTTTATATATTCTAACCTATTTTTTTTGTCAATTTTTTAGAATTGATTTCATTTAAGTTCAATATAAATAATTTCAATTTATTTGTAAATGAATTTTATTGTTTAAAAATTATGTCAAATATAATTATTTTAATTCATTTTTAAATCAATTCTTTTATTTGAAACATATTAAAAATGATGAAATTCAATTAAAAAATAGATTTTGATAATATCATGGTAAATAACATTAAGATGAGGGTAAAAATTTTTTTATAACATATATTTTAGACTAAATGAAATGAATTCTAGTGAAATTCTTGATAAATTTGATGGATTTGAAATGTCTTTTAACTTAAATCTAAACATTTTTTTTAAACATAATTCATTTAAAAATGAAATGAAATTTTCTTCTATACCATTTCAGAAGTTAAGAGTTCACAGAATAACACATCTTTATCTAATATCATTTTAGCCATATGGTAATGCAATTTGTTGATTAAATAATAAGTTGATAGCATGTTAAATTTGTATACTTCTCCAAGGGTGTTTTCACTTTTACTATATTGTTTGTTAGAAAAAAAGCCATCTCAATTCAGCGAGAGTCAGATGTCTGCTCCAAATTGCATTGATTTTGCAATATAAGGGATACAATTGAACGAAATAAGATTTTTAGGACTAAATTGAATAAGTGGTAAATGAAGAGGAAAAAAATGTAATTTAGCTTAAAAAACTGAAAACTCCGTTAAAACGCTAAAAACCGAGGGGGGAAAAGGACCCTTGAAAATGAAGAACGATACAATATTATACACTGCAAACGTACAGGCTCCACTTCGCATCTCTTCTCCTT
Organism: Saraca asoca; assembly: GCA_026873985.1. NCBI lineage: Eukaryota > Viridiplantae > Streptophyta > Magnoliopsida > Fabales > Fabaceae > Saraca > Saraca asoca. The sequence goes on from JANHAO010024439.1 coordinate 3,608, forward strand.
GTAGCAAAAGCAGGCTCAGAAAAACGTAACCAAGGGAGCAAAATTCTAAGCCACCATGGAGGGCCAAGAAGGAACTCAGCAGCCGCAGCTTGTGCTCGCTCACAAGCTCTTCCATCTCAGACACCCCGATGTGCAAGACATTGAGAAGGTTCACCTTAAAGATGAGGTTTTTGCTCATGTCAAGGAGAACGGTAACTGTTTGATTCTCATTTGATTCAGTCCAATTTGATCTTATCATATCTCTTAATTTGTCTCACAGAAGGGCGTTTATTTGTTGTGCAGATATGGTCCCTTTATACGAAACCCTAGTTGCTGATTCGGTATTGGATTTGGATCAGAGCCTTTTGGACTCGATGCGTCACAAAATAGACGACGAACTCAAGAGGCTTGACGAAAAGTGAGTTAATTTTGTGTTACTCTATTAAATTAATTACTGGTTCAACTAAGAAGTGAGGGGAAAGCAAATTGGATATTTTCTGCGCCGAAATAATGAAAAAAAATAGATAATAAAACTTTAATTAGATTGTGTGGGCTTAAATTTCGTGTAATAGTTGAATATTATCTCATTTATTAAACTGAATGTGTGCCATAGCAGTTGCTCTAAATATTTTGTGAGAGCAACAGTTGACCGTCGGCCGTTAAGTTCAATATGAGAGCGTTTAAGTTTGTGATATATTGGGAGGAAATGAAAGAAGAAATATGATATCATGAGCAGTTAAACTGCACTTTGATGTAATTATTGAAATTAGAACGGATTCTACCTCTGGAACTGATTAGAAATTTAGAACCATATTCACCACCTGAAGGGCATCTTACTCTACAATTTACAGTTCTCTTCTTTTCATTATTGTGTTTCTCTATCTTTCTTTTTCAGTCTTTGCAAGGAGAAAGCAAATGTCTCAGAGATCCTAATATAGGCATATATGTTTTCTAATCTATGATGACATAAATTTCACATCTTATTGTCCCATCTCCCTTCCCCCCTCCTTTTTGTGTTTAAAAGTGAGGTTTTTGTATAACACTGAAATGAATTAGCCATCTAATTGATTGTTGATACTTCTAAGTAGTTACTTCATCCAAACAAACCCAATATAATTTATTTTTTACATGTATAGCCCCAAACTGAAAATAGCTGATGTCAACATGTTCAATGGCACTGTTGCAAGTGTTTTGACTCGGCCTAGACTAATTTATTCATTTTCATTCTTTTGTTTGTTTATTGGTCCACGTGATATGCACCTTCTAGAAGTCTCAAGGGATACCTTTTTTTGGCTGACACCTTGATGGTGGATATTGCTTAATCTTTGTATTCGTAGGAGCATACTTTATCCTCCAAGGTTATCAAACTCGCAATTCTACCTAGGATCGGAGAGGGGATATAAAATCGTAAATTGTAGAATCATAACGGGATTGTAATTTTTCTTTACACGAAATTCTTATATTATCTTAAAAATTGACAATTCATGTGGTTGCATTAATTTAGGATTGCTGATGCTGAGGAAAACTTAGGTGAGAGTGAAGTTCGTGAGGCTCACTTAGCAAAGTCATTGTTTTTCATCCGGATTGGCGATAAGGTAAATATTTATCTTAACTTCTTGCTCTTTCTCAGCCTCCTTTTATTGGAATCTAACTTTTGGCTATATTCTCTCTCATGAACCAGGAGAAAGCCTTGGAACATCTCAAACTAACAGAGAGCAAGACAGTTGCTGTTGGCCAGAAGATGGACTTGGTGTTTTATACATTGCAGCTTGGTTTTTTTGACATGGATTTTGATCTCATATCCAAAAGCATCGACAAAGCAAAAAAGTAATGGCTTGAATGTTATATAATCTGTAATCCTCTCCACTCCTGTATATGACAGTTGAGTCTTTTGTTATAAGTTTATAACTGTTTTCACCGTAATGGCAGCTTGTTTGAAGAAGGTGGTGATTGGGAAAGAAAGAATAGGCTGAAAGTGTATGAAGGCCTGTACTGCATGTCGACCCGTAATTTCAAGAGGGCTGCAAATTTGTTTTTGGATTCCATATCAACATTTACAACCTATGAACTTTTTCCCTACGACACCTTTATATTCTACACAGTTTTGACGAGTGTTATATCATTGGATAGAGTTTCCTTGAAACAAAAGGTATATGATGTTTTCATGTGGTTTTTATATTACCTTTTTTCCTCCTGTTTTTATGTTTCTTGGCAACTGTTCTTCATATTCCATGTTAATTTTGGTTTGTTTGTATCAGGTTGTGGATGCTCCTGAGATTTTGACTGTGATTGGCAAAATCCCATATCTTTCAGAGTTTTTAAACTCTCTATATGATTGTCAATACAAGTCATTTTTTTCAGCCTTTGGTGAGTAGAAACCCACCAAATCATGCTACTCTTGTAATTTTCCAATGCATAGGTTCCTCAGTGGTGTCAGTTTTTTGTCCTACTAGTCAATAGTTCTGTTTGTAATTAGGTTTGACTATGTCAGCTCTTTACAACTCAAGCTTGCAAGTGGTAACAAATTTTACATCATTATTGATTTTTATTTTATTTGTTTCAGCTGGCCTGACGGAGCAAATTAAGTTGGACCGCTATATGCATCCACACTTCCGATATTACATGAGGGAGGTCAGAACTGTTGTTTATTCCCAGTTTTTGGAATCTTACAAAAGTGTTACCATTGAGGCAATGGCAAAGGCATTTGGAGTTACAGTGGATTTCATTGATTTGTAAGTGAATAAGTGTAACATCAATTTTTATTTAATATCCTCATTAGGGAATTTTGTGATTCATTTGAGGTGTGCTACATTGTTAAAGCATTACCTTTATTTGCTTCCAGGGAACTATCACGTTTTATTGCAGCAGGGAAGCTTCATTGCAAGATTGATAAAGTTGCAGGGGTTCTTGAAACCAACCGTCCGGATGCCAAGAATGCTCTTTACCAAGCAACTATCAAGCAAGGGGACTTCCTATTGAACCGGATCCAAAAGCTGTCACGTGTCATTGATCTTTAAAGTTAAGTGATCTTTTGCAAATCTGAGTTATACAGAGATACAGACAATTTCAAGGATCTCCCGTAGAGGTGGACATGGCAATCCTGTAGTGTTTTTTTTTTTTTTTTTAAAATACATTTTCATATTATTGAACAATCAAGCTTGCTGATTCTAGGTGTCTCAAATCCTAATTCAGCTTGATGTTTGCCTTTGTGATGGATATACCTTATTTGTTTGGATGCTTATGCAGAGGACATACTCTAATATCTCGTGATTGCTAGTTCTCTTTTACCTTTTTATCATATAGATGTTTTTTAGGCGTCCGCATTATGACTATCCCCCCTCATCCTAGTCAGTCATCCAGGTTCGACCTGAGGCCTGCCACTCTGGAATGGGAGTTGGCAGCTGGCACTCCAGATCACTGGTGAGCCACTATTAGAAAAAATTGCTCTTTTCACCATTTCATCCCTATGTATTTCGTCATTTATTTACTGAAATTGGTCATTGCGAGGATTCGGTCACAAAGCTTGCTATGGATGTGCCTGAACAGGGTGCATTAAACTTTATGATGCAATGACTAATAAATTGTTCAGGATTAGGATGGTGGAACAATGTGACACTCAAATGTTAATCCTAGAGGGACGTAATTTCATAAAATAAAGTATCATAATTTTTCTCTCCATTGTCCATTTTGGAAAAGCGCCATGATATATAAAGGAGTCGGTTCTTAAAGAGCTTACCAAGGGCAATTTCTTAAATGCCGATAGTTGAAGAAGGTCAAAGAGGTTGATCTGCTAGCGCTACAAACTCGTAAGTCGGGGAGGTTTCAGATTAACAATAGATAAAATGGTCATGGATATTCTTCCCAAATTATACAATCATTGAGCAAATAGTGTCAATTGACTTATTCGTGGAGCATATTAAACATGATGTTCACATCAAACTAGACAAAATAAGTGAACTACTACTGACCATTTTGTGTTATCATATATGACGTCACCTTCAATCGAATCAGGAGGAAGAAGCAAAAAAGGGGAAACTCTCAAACAACTAGAGGTTGGGTGAGTTTACTTATTTCTAAACAAAATGAGCAAGACACGATAAAGTCTCTTGAATTTTATATATTTCAACAGATGTGTCTAAGTGAGCAAATCACATTACCCGGAAAGAAATCTCCATCGATGGATTAAAGTAATTTGTCTGTCTAGTCAAATATTGCAGTGAGAATTAATGAAGGCGAGATGCAAAACAAGGAAAAGGCTAAAAATACACTCAAAGCAAACACATAAAACTCAAAAGTATCTGTTCACCGTTAGATTTAACTTGAGAGAAACATGACTAAACACAAAGTAACTTGTATCCAGAGAAGGAAGTAAGGAAAGATAAAGGAGAAAAGGACAACTTATCCTAATTTCAGACTCCAAACAGCGAATGTTGTAGCCTCTATGTTGGTGGGTTATCCACAATCACAAAACAGGCAGCCTTGCGAAACCCAAAATTTGTACTTTGTTTACTTTTTCTCAATATCGAGTCATAAGCTGTGCTCTGTTTTTCTGAGCCACACTTCATCCATATAGCACTGTTATGCGATATCCTTCAGGTTAGTTAGTTTGTGTCAGAGCAGAAGGCACTGCACGATGCTGCCTCCTCTCGATTTCAACGATGTCAGAGAAAAGCTCTCTACTCAGTTCAGGCCTTGGCAACGCTCCTTCCAGTTCTGGGTTCGAGCCATTGATATCTATACTGGTTATAAGGTCTCTATCAACAATATTATACGTATTTTCCTTTGCATGTTTTGGATTCTGCTAGAAAATTGGAGATTCAAGGTTTTTTTATTGATATTTGTTCATTTTGGATTTCTTATGTAGGTGTTTCAACTTAGAGTGAGCTTCGAGAAGGATGTGCAGAAGCAGGAAACAATGTGGGAGAGACAGCATGAACTAGCTGCGGAGAAGATATACGCTATGTGTACCGACCTTGGAGGTTTCTTCCTCAAGGTATTCGAAAGTTTTTCTATGATTTTCCGATGGGTTTGTGCTGAAATGCTGGTGAATTTCCATAATTGCAAATTCTGATGGGATTTGTCACAATTCGGCCCTCACATGGGTTGTTTGATATCCATTCTTTCTCTATGCTCCGTACGTTGTGGTTTTGATGAAATAAGTTAAATTCCCAACATGATCTCTACCTTCTGGTTCAAAAGCTTTCTTGATCAATGAATGAAGAATCTAACGTGACTCCGACCAAAAAAAAGGCAGCTAAAGTGATTTAATTTTTGTGGCTATAGTATGTTTAATTCGATTTTGAATGAACAGATTTTGTTGTTTTACCTTGTTATGAGAAAACTATAAATGTCTTCTTACTTCAGAGGAACTTCTTGACCTATCTTCAAACCCTTCTGACTGTTACAACTCTTCTGTTTGTTTATTGTTATCTACTATAACTCTGAATTTTATATCTTGGATGTGATGCGATACAAATTCTAAAACAGGTTGCTCAAATTATAGGGAAACCAGACTTGGCCCCAGGTGCATGGGTGAAAAGACTGGTTACACTATGTGACCAAGCTCCTGCTACGCCATTTCACACTGTTAAGAAAGTTCTGGAGAAGGAACTTGGTCAGAGTATCGATGATATGTTTGAAAGATTTGATTTGGAACCCCTTGGTTCTGCTTCAATTGCCCAGGTACTTCAGTCCACGCAAATCTTCTGACCTGTGATCTCATCACTGTCTGGAAGCATGCCATTATTAAGGGCACCAGTTCCCTTCTCTCTTAAGGCCATCTGTTTATGCTTTTAATGCACCATCTTTACACTATGCAACAGATTTTAGCTTGTTCTTCTTTATATTTGTGACGTGGGAAGGTAATTGTAAAATTAGAATTGCCTCAAGTAGCAACAACTTAAACTTGCAATTTGTGCTTTACAACAAGAGATGTGGCCAGCCTTTTCCACTAAACATGTCTTGCTATGTGTGGTTTCTATGCTATGCATGTTAGTTTGTGTATTACAGTATTTTCTATTTAGTTATGCTAATGAACTTCTAAATGTTACAGAACTGATTTAATTTGAGGTTATGAGCTCTCTAGAGTTGTGCCATTGTAAAAAGCTTTGTGTTGGCTTATGAGGTCCATAATCATGTCCAAGTTCATGTTTAATTCTTCAGACTGGTGAATGTTCAGTAGATGAAATATGTATTATAACAGCCATATGATTCTCACACTGAGATGATGACTTGGTTCCATGAAGCTGACATATGTCTTGTGCTCATATTAGGTGCATAAAGCTAGACTTAAAGGTGATAAGGGTGATGTTGTTGTCAAGGTGAGTAATTTGACGAGTGCTATGGATTCATGACATATGCAAACTTCTGACTTCTTTTGCATATAATAGGTTCAACATCCTGGAGTTCAGGATCTGATGATGACGGACATCCATAACTTGCAAGCTTTCGCACTGTACATGCAAAAGACTGATATCAAATTTGATCTATATTCTGTGACAAAAGAAATGGAAAAACAGGTGGACAATATTTCACCTAGTAGTATCCCTTTTTAATCACTTTTTTTCTTAAAACTGTTGATATACCTTGTAGTTTTGTTTGTGCTGAATCATATTTGTGTCAATATTGAGGTTCTTCCTCCAAACTACAATGGCTGATTTTGAATCCTAGATGATAATTTTCTATCGTTATGACATTCAAGATTGGGTATGAATTTGACTTTGTGAGGGAGGCCGGTGCCATGGAAAGGATTAGAAAGTTCTTATACGAAAACAATAAAAAGACTCCTGTTCTGGTGCCTCGACTAGTACGAGATCTGGTTAGCAGGTATGTTATGGAGCACTTCATCTTTGCATGGTCTGGATGATAATGGGTTATATAATAAGCCCAATTTCATTTTTGAGAGGTAGCAGTATTGGGTGCTTGTTTGTCAGGAATGTATAGCTGTTTTAGAAATGACTGAACCTACCTTTAGCATAACTTCCCACAAATTAAATGATCAAGGAAAATCAGAAGTGTCCTGCCTGCATTTGGTTCAGTAAGACAGAATGTTGTTCACTAGCTTCACTTTCCCAGATATATTGGTCATATGTATTTCATTTGTGACAAATTGTTTTACTGATTTTCTGCTTCACTGATTGTACAGGAGGGTCCTAGTTATGGAATATATGAATGGGATTCCAATTCTGAATCTTGGTGATGAAATAGCCAAAAGAGGCATAAATCCTGGTGGAAAGGTTGCAGCAGCAGCAAAGCAGTAGGCTCCTGAACCATTCTAAAATTGTTTGTTATGTATCTCCTTAATTAATACATTGGATGTGATCAAAATTTCAAGTTTTAAAATTTGCTTTTATTTTGGATCCATTTTGAATCTTCAAAATAAACTTGTGTTCATTCAGTGTCTTCTTTAAGGCGGAAGGTTTGTTTCTTAACTGTTTTTGCTGTGAATAGAGTTTTACTTTCTTTCCTTCTGTCAATCTCCCATTCACCTTCTTATCTTTTTTATTTCTATTCTTTCATGACAATATCTTCAACATCATGCTCATATTTTAGCTTTTTTTATCTGTTATATGTTCTGTCCTTCGTATACCTATTTCTTTCATTTAGTTCTTATAAAAATATTTTTTTAGAGCGCCCTCCCTGCCTCCTCCAACGTCCAAACAGTTATTTAGTGATGATGTTGGAAAGTTTGTAAATGTGATGCTAGCAATGCATATGATCTCCTTCACTTAGGATAAGTGCAATTTGCTCCTAGACATGTCCAAAGTAACCTATTTTCTTCATACTTGGACATAAGGAGATTTAATGACTGCAGGATTTTGCATATTCATATAGATCTCTAGATGTACAGAATTAAAATTTGTAGTTTGTGAAAAATTGTTATATTACTGATTGGAAGCAGTAGAGTATATATACAGGAATTAGTTAACAGAAATCCCATACATTAAGGGATATGACAAGGCTGGTTAGTTGACTATTTCTAAATATAAACCTCAATGTTTATCTCTATAATTTCTCCTATAATATCTCCTTCTAAGTAGGG